>JBBPCZ010034778.1:0-13624 GCA_037974445.1 Brycinus macrolepidotus
AAAGGTTCTTCCCCAAACTGTGTCCACAAAGTTGGAAGCATGGCGTTGTCCAAAATGTCTTGGTATGCTGAAGCACTGAGATTGCTGTTCACTGGAAATAAGGGGCCTAGCCCAAACCCTGAAAAACAGGTGTGTCCCAATACTTTTGTTCAAATAGTGTAGGTAGGTAAATAGACAGATAGATAGACAGACAGATAGATAGACAGACAGATAGATAGATCGATCGATCTGTGGTTGATATCTGTGGTATATTTTTATATAGATGAAGTGTGTGCTCCTGGATGGGACGGGCTCATCTGCTGGCCTCAGGGTTCTGTAGGGACCGTCACCAAAGTGCCATGCCCAAGCTATGTCTATGACTTCAATCACAACGGTACGACTTTCACATTTTTTTGCAGACATATGCATGGGTCTATCTACACCTAGACAACTCACTGAGGGCCTGGCACATATCGGATACAGAAATGAATCATTTATGAATCACTACATGCTACATTAAATGAAACTTCTAGAAACAGACTGACATTACATTTCATGGAATTCCATGAAGTCACTTATTGGGCCACAGATGAGTATCAGGCATAGAATGACCCACATATACAGTTTACTTCAACAGATTATAGTACAGTACATACACTCACATGCAAAAGTTAAAACTTCCCTGTGCATAAGTACACATCATACACACTTCTGCACATTTTAACTTGTTTAATTGAACACATTTGGAAAAAACCAACATAAAATGTTGTCTTTGCAAACATTATGGCACATTTGAATATATAATATTTAACATACACTTAACATGTAATATTTAATATATGCTTTTTCTAAAATGTTAAACTCAGGTAATTAAAATAGTCCACTCTGAAATTTGCGTAAAGTGCCATATTAGATTGAATCAACAAAGCATGTCATTTGACTAGGGGTGTTCTAACGTTTGTACACAACAGCATTGTTTTATATGTCATATTTTAGTATTTATGTTTAAGCAGAAAAGTGAACTTAAAACTAAATTAAAACTGATATGTGCACCACACTGGTTTTATCTACTTTGACAGTCCTTTTATTTGTCCAGTGCTGATGGGTGTGTATGTGTGTGTGTGTGTGTGTGTGTGTATTTGCAGGCTATGCGTACCGGAAGTGTGACATGAACGGGTCTTGGGTGACGGTGGAGAACAGAACGTGGGTAAATTACTCTGAATGCCTGTGGTTCCTGACGCCGGGCAAGGAGAGAGGCAAAGTAAGGCTCACTGGAAAGCTCCTTATCATTTTACTCACTAAAATAGGAACTAAAACAGAGTAAATTGTTCTTGATCTGCTTCAAAGTTCACAGAGCAGCATTTTCACTTGCTTTAACAAAACCTCACTACAGGAAACAACATTTTCTGCTAACTTTAGTGCACAGTTATTAAGTTATTAATTTAATGGAACATACCAGAAACACTAAAATATGAAGAACGATATAGAAAGAAGGCCATAACTTTTACAAAGGACACATTTTACATATTATTTTTTTTCCCAAAATGTTAAATGTACAGTAATTGTACATTAAAATATGCAGAAGTGTGTTCACTTTTGAGGATGTGTAGTTATCTTCACTTTCCCTCTATTCTTTTTCTTCCTCACTCTCTTTGTCTCTCTCATACTTTATCTTTCTCACTCTCACACTTTCTCTCTCGGTCTCTCTCGCACTCTTTCTCTCTTACACTTTCTCTTTATCATGCATGTTCTTTCTCTCTCGTTTACACTTTTTCTCATTCTCTCTCTCTCACTTTCTCTCTTTCTATCTCACACACACTTTCTCTCTTACACCTCCTCTTATGTTATTACTTTCTTTCTCTCATACTTTCTCACTTTTTCTCTTACACACATTTCTCCTTCTCTCTCTCTCTTTCTCTCTCTCTTTCTCTCTCTCTCTCTCTCTTTCTCTCTCTCTCTCTCTTTCTCTCTCTCTCTCTTTCTCTCTTTCTCTCTCTTTCTCTCTTTCTCTATCTCTCTCTCTCCTAGAGGGACTTTTTTGAGAGGCTGCACATCATGTACACGATTGGATATGCCGTCTCCTTCAGCTCCTTGCTTGTAGCCATTTTCATCATCGGCTACTTCAGGTACCACGTCACCCACCTGCTCGTGGAGCTGCCAGTTCCATAATGACTCTCGAACCACTCTAAATTTTTTACCTGTAATTTGTTGTTTTGTTCTACTTCACGTTTCCTCATGACGCGTTCCATTACGGCACATCAAAACACTGAAGATGGTCTCTCTCTTTTTTTTTTATTTCAAATTTGGTTCAGTGTTCTAATAGAAGAGTGGAAAAATGTGAGGTGTCTTATTTGGCCCATCACGAAGCATAAAAAAGTCCCTGGAGAGGTTCTTGAGTGAGAACAGTGAAGTGGCTATTTCCAGTGGATTCTTTGAGTAGAGATGTAACACACAGTGGATAAATTGGACGAAGCACAATTTCAATTCACTTGGAAGATGTTCCTGCGTCAACAAAAGATAGCATGACGTGATCAAGCACTTGTTTTGCCAAAAGTTGTCCCCCGAGAAGCCAGAATGTGTTTTTCCAAGACCTGTCCAATAAGGCTTGTTACAGAAAAGTCACGCTGACCTTTTATCACTGTCCTTTTTATCAGCTCCATTCATAGTACAATTACAGACTGTAGTCCTTCTCTATGTCTGCATCCTTTCACTACCCTGCCCACCCCTTGTACTTAATATAGGAATTTGGTAAAGTAGTGTATATTAGGTTTAAAATATCGTCATAATGCAGCCGAGCATGCAGTAAGTGCCCAAAGGAATCTGAAATCCGCATGGGATGAGATAATGTATCATGTATCATATTTACAAATGGGACACTTGCAATTCTAGATGACACATATGACCTTTCGGTTTTTCCATCAGTAAAAACGCTAAACTTGGCCATGAATTTGAAAAGAATATATGTACCTAAAGAGCTTCTGTGTGATCTGTGTGCATTTTGATTAAGCAAAGAGAAAGCAGGATATACATGCTCCTCTATTCTTCCTTTTTCCATGTGGTCAGTGTTTCTTAGAATGAGGTCATACATGTCTTTTGAAGCTTGTAACATTTATTAAAGTAACATATTCTGTATGTTTCGGTTTTGAAGTAGCTCCTTCTGTAAAGACTTGAGGTCTGTCTTTTAACATTGGAGTGTATGCTTGGTAGATTTGTGCCATCCTGCTCATGAGGGCATATTTCCTTTTTTAATTTGGAACTCCATTTCTTCTAGTGACCAGCCTCTGACTTATAGGCCTTGACAAATAGATACATGTTTCTGAACATAAGGGATGATTACTGGGGGGAAAAAAAAATTCAATAGTATCATGTTTGCAAGTACTGTAGTGCTACTCTTATTGAAGTTTTGGTTGGAAACTCCAGGGTTCAATTCTTAATATGCCCGACAGAAAATTATCCAAACAGGTTTCTTTCCTTTTTGGATTAAAATGGGTGGAGATAAGGGAGCTCTCCCACTGCCTAGGCCTTCAGGTGGTGGACTGAAGTACTGCCATGTCAGATTTGACTCACAGTGTGTGACATCAGTTTTATTAGGTAAAATGTCACTCAGCGTCTTCTGGAAGGTACAGATACATCACTGACTGCAGATACAAGAGGATGCCTAACCATTCTGTCAGACCGTAAACAAAGGCGGCTCTATGCCAGGACTTTTACTGAAGGAGTTACTGTAGATATGCAACATAAAAGGTGAAATACATGTGAAAATATCTGCTATGAGCTTTAAATAAAACATCACATGTCTTTTACAAGCTTCACGTGCATTGCCGTTAGCGTGGCATTAATAAACTAACATCACTAGAATCCCATAGAGTGCTAGCAGAAATTAGTATTATTGTGGAGGTTTTTTAACTGTGTTTTGACATTCATGTCCCAGCTCTAAAAGTCATAGCTTGTCACTTATGTATACCAGCACTGATTATTCAACAGGACAGAGGTGTAGGTCATCATGAGAGAAATACGTTTACGTTTACGTTTACGTTTACGTTTACGGCATTTAGCAGACGCCCTTATCCAGAGCGACGTACATCGGTGCAATAGTGCAATTAGAAATAGTGCAGAGGCAAATAGGTTAGAGCTTTGTCTGTATCTCAGCGTACAATAATGAGATAGACACTCTGCTTTCACTGCCCCTCTCATTAGACCTGTCTCCACCATTTTATATTCACTAGTCTGCTTATAAACCCGTCAACCATAGCATTACAACCACTGACAGGTGAAGTTAATAACATCCATTATTTCATTACAGTTGCAATATTCAAGGGGTGTTAGGCAGCAAGTAAATAGTCAGTGTGTGATATTGCCATGTTGGAAGCAGGAAAAATGGGGAAGCTTAAGGATCTAAGCAAGTTTGACAAGGACCAAACTGTGATGGCTAAACAACTGGGTCAGAGCAGTCTTGCGGAAAGGATTCTTAGTACCTACCAAAAGTCGCCCAAATTAAGTTCAAGCCACTAACTCTTACCTACAGAGTAACATCTGGGTCTGCACCCAACTACCTTAACCCTATCATTCAGGCTTATGTTCCTGCTCGTTCCCTCCGCTTCTCTACGGAACATCGTCTGGCTCTGCCATCCCTTCACACAAGGCAAACTTATTGTAAATCACACTTGCTCTTCTATCTGATTAAGCTTACATCTTGCATTACTCCCTACTTAAATATTTGGCACTTAGAACTCTCATCTGGATCTACCGCTGTACTGAAACTTGAGTGTTTCCTCAAATTGTAATTCGGTTTGGATAAAAGTGCTTGCCAAAAAAATGTAATGTAATGTAAAGAAGGACAACCGGTGAACTGGTGACAGGGTCATGGGCCCCCAGGGTTCACTGATGCATGTGGAGAATGAAAATTAACCTGTCTGGTTCAGTCTGGGCCAGAAGAGCTACAGTAGCACGAATTGCTGAAAATGTTAATGCTGGCTATGACAGAAAGGTGTTGGAACACAGTGCAGTGCAGCTTGCTGAGTATGGGTCTACCTAACCTTAGACCAGTCAGAGCGCCCATGCTGATCTCCTATTTAGCACTGAAAATGTCTACAGTGGGCACTTGAACATCACAACTGGACCATGGAGCAATGGGAGAAGGTGCTCTGGTCTCATGAATCATGTTTTCATGGCATCCAGATTGCACAAATTTCAATCTGATCAAGCATCTGTGGACTGGACAAACTAGTCTAGTCCATGGAGGACTTCTTAGGTCTTGAGGAGTCCAAGCCTCAAGAGGTCAGAGCTGTTTTAATGGCATAAGGGGGACCTATATAGCACTAGGGAGGAGGTTTTAATGTTATGGCTGATCAATGTATATTGTCATCAAGCTATAACATGTCACTATATTGGTTTACATGCACAGTTGGTAAGCCATCCTCTTGATCAGTTTTTCGACCACAAGACCAGTGATTTTCTTTGGCTGATTAACCATTTTCAGCACAATGAGAGATACTGACCAGATGCATGGTGGTATTTGTCAGGCACAGCAGCAGTGATTCCCTATCTAAGGCAGCCCTGTGTTCAGAAATTGACCATTGATAATGGTTTTGAGGACAACAAAAATCCCTCAAAATGCACCAATGTACAGCAGTGAGAATATATTACATTTTATTGTGCCATACTCAGGTAACATGAGGTTTTCCCTCTATATTGTACACAGGCGTCTTCACTGCACCAGGAACTACATCCACATGCACCTGTTCGTGTCCTTCATGCTGCGTGCCATCAGCATCTTTGTGAAGGACAGGGTGGTGCATGCCAACGGTGGCGTGCAACAGTATGATGCCATGCTTATGGATGACATCAGCAACGTCTCCATCGGCCCTCTGGACAAGACTCAGTATGTAAGTTCAGCAAAGGATGTCTTTATCACTACATAACTACATTAACAGATTTGCGTGGTATCTCGTTTACTAACAACTTCCAGCTTCCAGCGAAATTCCTGAAAACAGGATAGCATGAAAGTACTCAGTCCAGCTACTATTTTTAATGCTGAAAGGCTCAAAGCTCTTTGCTGGTGAGAATGTACTTGCCACTAGCATTTAGGTTGATACATGATCATTTGTTACCCACTGGACTAAAGTGTGGAAAGACTTCTGAAAAATCTTCTGAAATGTGTGGTGATTTTGGCATGCAGGTGGTCTGTGTAACTGTGTAAACAGAGTGTGATTTTGCCAGTATAGCCACTAGGGGGTGTGTAGAGGGAGCCTATGCACCAACATAATTTACATTTACGGCATTTGGCAGACACCCTTATCCAGAGCGAATTACAATCATTAGTTACAGAGACAATCCCCCTCGAGCAACTGAGGGTTAAGTGTCTTGTTCAAGGACACAATGGTAAAAAGAGGTGTTTGAACCTGCAACTTTGTGGTCATCGAGTTAACAGGTAAGTGTTTTACCCACTAGGCTACTACCACCCCAGATCACTTTGAGAGGTTCGCATAGCCTAGACTAAATCCCTGCTTTTGGCAAAAGTGCCTCTTACTGATGATGTTATGTTGAGTTGTTGTTCAAACTGACCGTTTCATGAAATGTGACGATTATCGTATGGCTCTCATCTAATGTTCTAACTCCGTGGTGATACACGCATCCATGACAGTTTTGAGTTGACTGAGGCGAAGCAGACCTAGGCAGTCAGTGCTGGACCACACGGGGCACTCAAGAGCCATGATGCTCGAGGAGTCAAAGCCAACCCATGGTCAGCAGACCTTATATAGACCACAATTATTACAGACACCAACTGAGGGCTCAAACTGTACAGTGTGAGGGCAACCATACAGTGCCCCCACCCTCCCCAGGGGTCAGTCAATGCTCACGCCTGGTGATTAAGCAACTATATGCTATGCAGTTCAATTTCCAGCCTTCCTCTAACACAAGGGGCTCTAATATGCAGAGGCTCATGACGAGCCTGATTTCCTAGATCAGGACTATTATTCTAAGAACTCTGTAGGGTGTTAGATCTCAAGGAGCCGAACTATAAAGAGTTTCACGCTGCAATACCTTTGAAAAGCAGAGCTCTAATGAAATGAATTAAGTCAGCATTGGATGAAAGTTAAGATCTGAAAATAGGTAGGACCAATTATAGCGGTTGAGTGTTGGTTATGCTAAAAATATTTCTTTGGTACATCATACATTTTAAATTAGCTCAGTGAAGATCTCTCTTAAGGAATTCATCTTCACAAAAAGGAAGTGAAGTGAAGTGAAGTAATCACTTTCAAAGTGATAGAATTAGGGCACATTTTCAGCTGTGCAATGGTACTGAGGGAACGCAACTGAGTGAGTATTGATTGATTTATTCATTGGTTGTCTTGATGGTTGAAACCATTGGGTTGTTCATTCCGAACAGGTAGGATGTAAGATCACAGTCCTGCTCTTCATCTACTTCCTCACAACCAACTATTATTGGATCCTGGTGGAAGGACTCTACCTCCACAGCCTCATCTTCATGGCCTTTTTCTCAGACTCCAAGTACCTCTGGGGCTTCACTTTAATAGGATGGGGTGAGTGCAGTGTGGTTTTTTTTTTTTCAATTTAGCCATAGTTCTGTACTTTCTTTTAAATTTTAGCATGTTTTTAATCTATTTTAATTTAACCAAATGGTTAATAGTTTTCAACACATGTATATTTGTGTCCTCAGATCTCTAAAAGTAATTTTACAGGACAATTTTCACACCCAATGGGAAAGACAAGGTTGCATTGAACAAAGCAAGTACTTATCAAGTAAATCTGACAACTCAACTGTAGTTTAATAGACGAAAACCAACTTACTCCGTTTAATGTATTCATTAAGTAACATGAACAAAAGGAAGCTGTTTAAAACCTCAGTGACCTAAAACACAAAATAATTAACATTCAACTCCCAAATTTCTAAGCATTGCCCCATCAATGGGGGTTCATGAATTCAATCTCTAGTGATGCCAGAGCCATCCGTGGAAGGGAGTCTAGGAAAGCAAAGATGGTCTCTCTCTCTAAGTGGGTAGGATGGTCACACAGCTCCCCATCCATCACTTGGCACAATCTGTTAGCTGCTGTAACAGAATATGTGTTCAGTAATTGTGTCAGTGGCAGTTCAAAAAGTTGTGTATGCATGTGCTAGGCTTTCCCTTTCCAGTGTTGGGGGTATCGCATGATTAGGGGAGTTCTAGCTAGTACTGGAACTGGACATGACCTAACTGGGTAGAACACTGGGAATCTGTAAATTTAAAAAAAAGAACAAAAGAATAAAAAATTGATTAAATATCTATTCAGTGTAACTGAATATCAAACATCCTATTAAATATAATCCTAATCTGATAATCTACAGACTGTTACCCAGATTTGTTAACAATCAAAGCATCTGTATATAATTTATTGGGGACCATCAAAAAAATGTCTTTTTAGCTAAAGAACATTAACGGCACTGGACTGTTTATGGTGATAACGCACGACCTTGAGTGTTCTATTGGTTTTGTACATCAGTTCTACAAAATAAAGATTAAAAAAAGCAAAGCAGCTCTGAATTTTCCATGAAATGCAATTTACTACGGGCAATTCTTCTGCCAGGAAAGTCGAGCATTCACAGATAGTGCCAGGTCACATTCAACTCAGCGTTAGCGGTTTAAATCAGATTTCCCTGAATGTGGTTTTGTTCCAGCCAGCCTGTAGAGCACTTCATAGCTAATCTTAGCTGGATTCTATTCATTTAGATTCTTTCATTTGTTTTGTAACAATATGGTCAGAAGGGTCAGCCAAAAATATTGGGAGGTCAGATCCCTCATGTTGTCACTGTGAATACAAGCTGATAAATAACAAAACATTTTTCACAATATTTTGTACTCAAGAGTACTAGTAATGGAGATCTTACGATTTAATCATGTTATAGATGTAGGTGAACGTAGCATTGGGAGTCTTGCCCAAGGACTCATTGGGATGCAGGCACGGGATCAAACCCTAATCTACTGTGTGGAGGACCACCCACTGTGCTACACCAGCCTTCCCATCACAGCCACTGTAAAGAAATCAGTTTATTTAAAATAGGCATTTCAGTGCTTTCTCGGTGTCTAAATTATGCAGATGTTGTGAAAAATCGACAGAATTGCCTGGCAGCTGGATGTGGTTTGAGTGGGTTGAGAAGTATCTGCAAAAAAATTTTGGGTAACTTGACTTCTAGTGCGTCAGCCTCGTTGCTCCAGTTCTAAACTGTAGGAGTCCAAACAACATCTTGAGTTTTGATTGGACTTTTTGGCCGCGCTATTGCTCAACATGTTCAATGCAAATGCAAGACATTAGTGTAAGATTAGCATTTATTTAAATGCCTTTGTGAGAGACAGTAAGCAGGCATTCAGATTCAATCACAGAAATGACCAGGGCGACAGGGAACCCAAGCCAACATGGAAAATAGCAATTAGGGTTTGAAGAGCAACAAAGGAATCAGTCAAACATGGTCACAGAGAACAACGCTAACGGCGGTGTTTACGAGCGGTAAACCAAAGCATTTATTATGCAGCTGACGAGGACAGTGTTATAAACCGTAATAATTATAGCTTCATTTGTTCTGTTGGGCCCATGCGGGGTTGTCAGCCACTCAGCCACTGTAATTGCTGACCCATAACCAGTGCGTCATCTGTGATCTGCACTAAGCATTGTTCGAGCCTTGGCTCATGTTCAGATATGTGTTGATGAAGCCAATGTGCTCATGCAAGGGGTTAAAACTGGTGGAGCAAAGAGAGCAGATTAAAATGAGCTCATTACAAAAAAAAGCAAGGCACTTTCACACTCCTCTTACACACACATACAATGGACATGCCACTGGGTTCCAGATATCTAAAAGTAATTTCCTGCCCTGAAAAATTACTTTCTCCAGCCTGAATTCCTTTTTTCCCCTCATTTCATCTGATCTCCTCTGCCTACATTTGCCGCCCCTTGCATTAATAATAAAGGCCCCGTATTCTAACTCTTTTGAATTGTCCATACCGGGTCATTTCCCACAAGATGACAACCCCTTTTCCTGCATCTGTACTTCAGAATTACCTGCCAGTTTGTTTGGTTTGATTAGTGACAGCGAAAACCGAAGCCTCATTTATTAACGGCTCCAACGCACGGCATCCGGTGGCCGGGCAGAACTGATAGCTTTGAAGTGCTAATGCTCAGAGGAAGGGAAGGAAACGCGTTCTTTAGAAGAGCCGAATCACAACACGGCCCTGAAAGCCAGAATCACAGCACAGTCAAGAGACAAGCGAGCGGTTAAGTGGGCAGGTGAGATTGGAACACAGCCGAGATAAAGTCAAAGCAAAGCACATTTAAAAGTGTTGGGATTACATTAAAGGGGAACTGCCTTTGAACTTATCCAGCATTCTGCATGAACTTCTGAATAATTTACGGTTGAGATGTATGCAGTGTTTAGTCGTGAAATAAAGTGTTGTAGAGACACTTCTTGATTTATGTGCTAAGGGAGTGTTGCAGCGCAAATATAGTTATTTTATTTACTATCCAAAACACGAACCTGCACATCTTTTTAATATCACTGTTGGAAGAAAAAAAACTTGAATCTCTAAAATGGTAACTTTATAGCAGAAGAAAAGAAACCTTAACTTATAATGGGCAGAAATAAACAGTTAATGTAGAGATTTTTATGGACACTTGTGTTGAGACATTTTTGATTACATTTTCAGATATTGTGTGATATTTTCAAATGATGTAAAATCTCTTAAAAGAAAGAAACTCTATAAACTTTATAAACAATAATATTGAAAATATATAACACAAAATTTATAATGTGCCATAACTTTTGCACACACCCCATTTTTTCCAGTTGTTAAATTCTGCAAATAAACACTAAACGTTTGTTAAAGTGTGCGTTCTCTGTAGGGAATGTGTACTTAAAATCACATCAAAATCCACACATGAAGTCAAAAAAACATCATTGTGACTGCACTCTTACTTGGCTTGGCTATATCATTAGAAATAATTTGTACAAATAAATTAAAGCAAAACATTGTATTACGGTAAAATGATGGGTTTTATTGATTTTCTAAGTGAAGTAAACGTGTCCTTACAGGAACCATTTTTTCTATTAATTTGCTGAGTTTATAATATTGGAAAAACTTTAATTTTACATTAGCTTTTTCTTAATCATTAGAAATAACCAATCCACACTAAACTAAAACTACTTTTAGTTATTTTTTGAATATCTACAATATCTACAAAAAAATCTAAATAATAATAATAATAATAATAATAATTCATTCATTCATTTTGTGTAACCGCTTAATCCTGATTAGCGTTGCGGGTACCCAGGGACTCACTCTGGGTGGGGCGTCAGCCCACCGCAGGGCACACACACACACCATTTACTCACACACTCACACCTACGGTCAATTTAGAATCCCCAGTTCACCTGACGTGCATGTCTTTGGGCTGTGGGAGAAACCGGAGACCCTGGAGGAAACCCACGCCACCATGAGGAGAACATGCAAACTCCCCACACACACACAAGGCCAGGACCCGGATTGAAACCCCCAACCCTGGAGGTGTGAGGCATAATAATAATAACAACAATAATAATAGGAATCTAAATAAATGCTTGCATGCTTCTTCTGCATTGTTTTTAGTTGTTATTTTTACTGGTTAATTACAAATTAAGATAGTGAAGTGTTTTATTAGAAATAAACAATTAAAATTAAAAGTGCTATTATGTAATTCTTCTCTGAAAAGGTGTAAAATGTAATTCATTACCATACTTCTCTGGTTAAAAAAAAAAAAGTATGTTTAGGCCAAACCTTCTCAAAACTAGCACAAAGCATGTCTCAGCCGTCAGGCAACATATTTAGAGCCCTTTCATGCAGTAACTTTCTGTGAGGGAGCTTTCAGAGCTTTAAACTCATGAGACATCTGGTTCCCATGCCCACCATTATTAACGATTCTGTCTCTGTGAGTTTCTCTAGAACCGAGCATTCAAGTAATTTTGTCTACATCTTAACCACCTAATTACGGAGATCTTTTTTAATTAGTCTAATTATCCTTTAACTTATAATTACCTTGATTGAACAAATGATTGACTTTGGAAGTAAGCTCTTAATGAAGTGGACTGTGGTCTCTGAGCATTAAAGTGCATGCAACAAAAACAGTGTCAGACAGAGAAAGAATGGGGTCTCTGAAATGCTGGTAGTATCATTGCTGCTTTTTGGAATTTTTGGTTCACTGCCCAACACGTGGTCCTTTGTGAAACATCTGCTAGATGCGTTCGTTTAAAGGGCCAATATTGTAGATTTTTCCTGGCTATTTTGACAAAAAGTGTTTAATGTAATATTTACCCAACAGCAGATTAGCCCCACCCATTCAGCCAACAGCAGGTTAACCCCACCCCTTCAGCCAACAGCAGGTTAGCCCCGCCCATTCAGCCAACACCAGATTAGCCCCACCCATTCAGCCAACAGCAGGTTAACCGCATTGTTTCAGCCAACAGCAGTTTAGCCCCACCCACACAGCCAACAGCAGGTTAGCCCTGCTCACTCAGCCAACAGCAAGTTAGCCGTGCCCATTCAGCCAACAGCAGGTTAGCCCCGCCCAATCAGCCAACAGCAGGTTAGCCCCGCCCATTCCATCAACAGCAGGTTAGCCCCGCCCATTCAGCCAACAGCAGTTTAGCCCAGCCCATTCAGCCAACAAAAGGTTAGCCCCGCCCACTCAGCCAACAGCAAGTTAGCCCCGCCCATTCAGCCAACATCAGAATAGGTACACCCATTCAGCCAACAGCAGCACCCATTCAGCCAACAGCAGATTAACCCCACCCATTCCCGCTTACATTACAAAGGGTGTTTCAGTCTGGAATGCTTTCTGTATGTTCAGCCAATCAGAGCATATACTTTTTACAAACATTAATTTTAATGACCTAGTGTTTAATTCTAATAGATAAAGAGAAATTAGAAAAAGGTCATGTAAAAACGAAATACGTTTTTGGTGCATAAAACCACATAAATATCATGTATGAAGTCCAACAAGTTAATAACACTCTCTTAAGGCAAAAATGCAATCCCCCGTATCCTGAGCAAGATCGTTGTCATTCACTAAAATATTAATAAGCTGTAGTCAGTAATAAATGTACTTATCAACTGTACTAAAAATGAATAGTTCTAAAATTAAAACTCCAAACTAAAATGGCATGTGAACAAGAGGAATGGGATGAAATACTGTATATTATGAAGATAAAAACTGTTTTGCCAATATTTACTGTTGTGCTAACAGAAATATGCCTGTTTTTTCTGACAAAATATTTACCATAATACTAACTGATAATAATTAATAATAATACTTGATACTCACAATCCGCTTTGATTATAAAAGTTAAATGGGCTCAAGAGAGACATACACTATATGGACAAAAGTATTGGGACATTGTTTTTCAGGTTTGGGCTAGGCCCCTTACTTCCAGTGAAGGTCAATCCTAATGCTTCAGCAGACCAAGACATTTTGGAGAGCGCCATGCTTCCAACTTTGTGGACACAGTTTGGGGAAGAACCTTTTCTATTCCAGCATGACTGTGCCTACAGTGCACAAAGCAAGCTCCATAAAGACATGGCTGGAGGAGTTCAGTGTGGAAGAACTTGACTGGCCCACACAGAGC
>JBBPCZ010034806.1:0-29510 GCA_037974445.1 Brycinus macrolepidotus
AGATCTTTAAGTCCATCTCATGAAAAATGGGAGCAAAAACAAAAGTGTTGCGTTTATATTTTTGTTGAGTGTATATTCCCACTTGTTATTCATTTGCAACACAACAAGCAGAAGATTCCAAAAGCAGTCTCTGATCTCCTTTCATAATTGAGCAGTTTCAGTTGGGCAGTTATGTGTGTTCGTTCTTATAATGATGCCACTGTTTTTTTGCTGCTTGTTTGAACAGGTTTACACCTGCTGAGCTTTCGTTTCTGGCAGAGTATTTGAAGACCATGAACCCATTTGCAAAGGCGCATGATATTCTTCAGGGAAAGGCCAGTGTGCAGATGGGATGGTTGGTACCTACAGTAACACTACTCAAGGTTTAGCCCCAAGTCTCCCATTTCTGTAGGCCATTGGTTGATGTGCTTCTAGCAGGCCTTGAAAAACGATTCGGACAGATGCTTACAGATCTGGAGGTAAATGCTGCTTCCACTCTTGTCCCTGTTGGACCTGCTAAACAAATGATGAATGTATCAAAAAAAAGTTTTGCGCTGTTTGTTTATGCTTATACTAGAGGAAATTCTGGCATTTGAAACATCCCTAACATGCTGAGCAATTGCATGTATTAGTAACTAGTGCAAACAAAATTACAATCTTTATGCAATCCTTATAAATTATATCAAAATCATTTTACAAAGCATCTTAGTGTTGCAATATTGTAATCCAATTCCATGGTCCAATATGTAAATCTCGGTATTACAAAAGTCGTGTTTGGTTTTGGGGAAAGTCCTTTTGGTTTTGTTTTCCAAGTCACCTGAAAGAACAAGCTGTGGAGAATCGAGGTGAGACCTCCCATTCTTCAGAGGAGGAATTTTAGCAATCAAGCAGACCAATTGTCAATAAAATACCAAATAACTGGAGATTTACTTGGGATGCCCAGGTGATACAATGGAGAAAGTCTATCCCAGCAGTAAGCGACTCGTCACTGAGGCTTCCTGCCGGCCTCAGCTGCCTGCAAGAGACTGTTCAGCAGATTTTTACACCAAAAAGCATGTGTTGATTCCAAGAAGATAAGATAAGATAAGATAAATTAAGATAAGATAAGATAAGATGAGATAAGATAAACCTTTATTAGTCCCACAAGTGGGAAATTTGCATTGTTACGGCGGAAAAGTGGACAGTACAGAGGTAAGAGCAGCAAAACAATAGATTAAAAGCTATACAACACAACAAGATAAAATAAAAAGTACACTTCACAACTAATACAAAAAATATAAATATAGACATTTGCGTGTGTATGTAAATATATGTGTATATATAACCTATATATGTATGTGTATATGTACATAGTGGAAATATATATACAAGTATGAACACTGAATATGTATACAGGAACACATTGGAGTGTCCTCAGTTGTTTGGTAGCAGCAGGCATTGACAAAACAGTAATAATGTAACAAGATAAATTTCACATTGCTCACAGTAATATTTTACCCCTAAAAAACACAAAAATTGCACATGTTGTACCAGAATATTGCACACAAGAGAAAAATATTGCACAGAGGAGAAATATTGCCCACAAGAGAAACTTCCACTTATCAGTCCATGGTGTTTGGATGTGTGTGTGTGAACTTTGAAAATCAGCTTCTTTTGAAGCAAAACAGAGGGTTCTGGCTGTTCTGTAGTTTGTGTTGAAGTTGCACTATTTCTCTGTCCCACACAAACACACATGAACTCTGATATACACTCATACACACACACACAAACACACATGCGCGTTCATACGCCCCTGCAGCACCGAAGGTTCTGGTAGTTATGTAGTGTAAGCCCAGTTTTACTGCCCATTTTTTGTTTTGTCCTTCGCAAGGCTACTTTTATTTTTATAATTTAATTACGCTTCAGAGCCTGTACTTTTTCACTTTGACTTGAGTAAAGAAGTTGAGTCAATATTTCAACTTTCCCAGAGTCTTTTTAACACAAGTATATATACTTCTACTTAAGTGAAGAATGTGTGTGATTTCGCCACCTCTGCTTATAATACAAAAGCCTCATTGACTCCACATGCTTGCACCAGTGAAATTTCTTCCCCAACATACCTACTGTACTAAAAATGCACAGAACAACATGCCTCACCTTTTAGACACCAACAGTAGACTGCAGAAGTCAGTAATGTTTGCTATTACAAGAACAGATACCAACATGGCTAACAAGGTGCAGAGACTTCTGGCCTTCTCCTGCTGGTGAGGGGTGAGCATTTGCAGTCTTGGAGAAGTGACTGGACCACTGACATGCATTTACTCTGTCAAGGAATTGCAGCAGGGGTTGCAGCTCCCCTAACCAGGAAGGGGAATAAGCTCAAATGGTAGCGCGCTCGCTTAGCATGTGAGAGGTAGTGGGATCGATGCCTGCATTCTCCACCATAATAAACCTGTGGAACAGCTGGTGGCCTAGTGGTTAGGGAGTGGCCCCAGTGATCAGAAGTTTGTGAGTTTGAATCCCAGGACTGCTAGTGGCACCACTGAGGTACCCTTGAGCAAGGTGCCATCCCCACACACTGCTCGCAGGGTGCCCCCTGTTGGTGGCAGCCCACTGCTTCACTTGGTGAATGGGTTAAATGCCGAGAAAGAATTTTGCATTGTGTGCTGTGCTGTAGTGTGTTCACACGTGACTATAAGGGGCCACTTTACCAAAGAAATTCTTTTGAAATATGGTGTGTTTATGTGTGTATGCATTTACATTTAGTGCATGCATACATAATGACTGTATAAATCAGATTTTTTCCTTTCTTTCTGTTTTTTAACCTTCCTTTCTAAGTGCAGCCATCTTTAGTGTTCACTGAACCAAAAAACCTTACCATTCCCTTTTGATACATATGATCCTCAAGCCCATTGCTGGAAGGGTCATGCATTATGTGAATGAAACGTTCGTGGTTTTCACCCCTTCGTCACTCCTATTTCTCCATGGCCCAGGATCAGATGTGACCGCTGCCCTAATAGCAGACTGGCCAAGAACCAAGTGAGGCTGTCTGCCAGTCCTATACACCTACAGTGCTCCTTTATAGAAGACCTTTGAAACGTTCAGAAAAAATAACTAGAGATTATGAGAGAGCAAAAGAGAGAGGGAGAAAAGCACTTTCCTAAGCTTAATTTAGCATCAACAAGAAAGCTAGACAAACAGAGATCTGAATGAGGCAGATAGTTACCAGGTATTTAGAATGTTTTAGATAATTTATGCATTATGGTTGAAAGAAACATGTGACCGAATTTTTTTTTCTCAAAAATATTGTGTATTTATTTTTTAGCATATGTTCCTTGTATTGGACATTGGGTCTTGGTTAATCACAAATTGTAATAATATTGTATTCATTTTCAATAGGATTTCTGTTCAAATTTTTCATCAGAAATTATCAGAAGGCCTCAGGCCTTTGTGGTTATGGTCAGTGTTGACTGGCTAATTATTCAATTGCACAACAAGGTTGAAATGCAACTGAAAAAGAAAGGAGAGGTATAGTTTAATGCACTTCTAGCAAATGTATAATTAATCATATAAATCAACAGTTCAGTATTTTGGCAAGTCAAGCTTTTGCCTGGTTGTGTACTGTACATTTGTCTGTGTGTGTGTGTGTCTGTGTGTGAACTTAAACTCATTTCTCTTTCTGGAAGCTGTGATTCCAACAAACTTCAGAGCTCTAGCTTACACACGGCTTTTTTATCACATGGCAACTGGTAGCCTAGCGGTTAGGGAGTTGCCCCTGCGATCCGAAGGTTGTGGGTTTGAGTCCCAGGACTGCTAGTGGCACCTCTGAGGTACTCTTGAGTAAAGTACCGCCCCACACACTGCTCCCTGGGAGCTGCATCACTGGCTGCCCACTGCTTCACTTGGTGAATGGGTTAAATGTCGAGAGCAATTCTGTGTTCACACTGTGTGTTGTGGTGTGTTCACGTATGACAAACATGGACACTTTACACCCTGTTCAGGCACCTCAGAAGCTGATATGTCCTCTGAGCTTTCAAATTCCTGCTATATCTCTGACCATCCTCCACCTCATGTCCTCACAACTCCCAATTCACAATTCTGAGTAAAATCCTTTTCACCTCACTAACCCCAATGATTCCTGAAGTATGAAAATTGGTTAAAACAGGAGAGAGTACATCCTGATGTCCACTACAGAGGATACTGAATAAAAGTTGTTTTTAAAGGGTTAAAATTACTGTACATTTCTGAAATATTACAAAAGTGAAGTTAAGACTTATATTGATGAAACAATATGATTATTAGTAACAGAAACATAAAATCTGCAGAAAATGATCACTTATCTCCCTTGTTAACATACAGCTTGGAAGATGCGATGCTCGCCATTTTGAAACCAAAGTCCATGTGCTCCGTTAGCCACAACCACACAAATGTGTTATTAACAGAAAGCCCAGGGTGAAATTCTGACAGTGCAGTAGGACTCAAATAGACTGCATAAATTATTCTAAACTCATGCCCCACAGAGGACAAAAATGAATTGCCGGGTCTCCGGGGGCTGTAGCTACAACAGCTTGCTCGTTCAAAAATAGGGCTTGAGTGAATTTACCCAATCCTCCATGTGGTCTGTGTACATTTGTGACACACCTATGACCCATTCAATGATTAACCGCTAACAGCTCATCAAAGTTTCCTGCCCCTGAAAGGAAAAGGAGTGAGTGAAATAAAAAAAATATTAAAGACATATCATTCAAATTGCTCTGACCATTCTTGCACCACTGGACACTGACATTTAATAAAAGCTGTGGTGATTGTTCTGTGAAATGCATTGGAAAGGGTCAGCAACAGTAGTAACCACCACAGTAGAAACTGCTGAGGCCACTCCAAAGCCACAGAGACCTCAGTGGTAAGCGGACCAATCAAATTTTTAAAAAACGAAGAAGAGGGGTCATTTTTTTATTACACTGGACATCACTGGCAGTGAGCCCGGAAAGAAACTGCAGGCAACCATTCAAGTATTAAGGACCAGAGCTGAGGTCCTATCTGAGACATTTGTAGTGTTACCTATATTTACCACGACTTACAGCATGTAATGTATTGTTCCAAGATCCTACAGGTCAATATTACAGAACCGTGGAGAAAATGTTTTCTGATTTTGTCTTCTTGGTGCTGATTTCTTTTAGTACAGCATTTAGGAAGTGCAAATAATCTGAAATCTGAGGCCACCAAATACCAACATTTTATAGCATTTCCCAAAAGATACTGATAATACTTACAGTAAGAAACTATAAGAGAAGTTGAAAGTTATATTGTGATTACTACTTTCTCTCTCCCTCTGTGGAAGGTGAAGAAAGACATTGTGTCAGTAACACATTCTGGTGCCTTTGGCCTGAAAAACCATTTCTAGTTTTATAGTCAATTAAGGAAGAAAATATTTATACATGCACAAAGTCCAGGACTGCCTCAAAGTTTCCATTGGGTCCGGGTTGAGTATTGCCCGGCCTGTGCATCGTCACAGTGGCGGTGGCAGTGGCAGCAGCTTTGAAGGAGAGGTGTAAGGCCTCCTGGTGTTCTCCTCCAGGCATGTTACAGTGTGTACACATGTGTGTGTATGTATGTTTGTAATCATTGGTCGTTGGGCTTGGGCTCATTCTTCACTGACAAATCCTCTCTAGAAACCACAAGTGGCCAAAAACTAGGAGCCCACGGAATAATAATAATAATAATGATAATATAACATTTTATTTGCCAGCGCCTTTCACGACTCTCAAGGTCACTTTACAGGAAATATAACACAATATACAAATTTACATAAAAAGACATTTAAATACATACACATATAAAAGGACATTTTTAAGTACATATAGATGATAGTGGTATGAAGTGTGAGAAAGTTATGTGGGGTAGGCTAATCTGAAAAGATGAGTTTTGAGGAGAGATCTAAACATGGGCAGGGATGTTGTGGTTCAGCGTTTGAGTGGAAGTGCATTCCAGAAGTGGACAGATGCAGGACCACCTATTCTGAAACAAGGCATGAGACACTCAAAATTTACCCACTTTGCATTCATTCACTCCATAATGATAATCTTATATAAAAATTGATTTCTGCAGAGAACAAGTATATACTCCAACTAATAAGGCACTTGTACAATCTTAGGTCAAAAGATTGTAATTGTAATCTGGCTATAGATAAATAGTTGTGAAAAATAAAATGAAATATTCTCTTTTCTTGATTTTACAGCGGAACAGTGGGGACACCTTAGGTTGTATTGAAAATAGTGGAAGCACTTTTGATGCTCAATACCGATATATAGATACCGCAACCCATCTGTCGATATCAGTTACCAGTCTGATACAGTCTGTTTCCCTCCCTATCAACACATTTATCTGGATGCACTTTGAATTCACAATGGCTCCCTGCTTCCTCTATAGTGTACTATGTTAATTCATGTTTTTACACCTATACAGTGCACAGTTTGTCCATTAAGGAATTCTGCACACGTGGCTGAATCAACAGTGGCCCTTTGTAATACATATTATACACTATTTGGGTGCAGGAACCTGTATTTTAATTTCTACATAGTGTACTATGTAGGGAGTGGGGAGCCATTTGAGAAGGTCTTGGTGCTCATCTGTGTTACTTGTGTTCTCATCTGTGTGTCTCTTTTTGTAGTACATTGTTTAGTTAAGCATTTACTTTCAGACTTAATCAGGTATCTGACCCAGTGATATTGTATCTGCACACCACCAATTCTAAACCACTAATGTTTAGAACTGTTGCTACTAAACAGTATTCATGCACAAGCAGCATTTAAAGAATAATCACTTAACCTACTTTCAGAATTGCCATGGGTAGACAAATGCAACAAGTTGCTTCTTTACTGATCTTTTATTAGGCAAATTAATATAAGTTGATCATTTTTCTGTTTGGAAAAGTGTAAAGCTCCTCAGTGCTAACAATGTATGTCCAAATGGGCAGTGTGTGCAGGCTGTAGCAGTCATGCAGCGGTACATTGTAAAAACAAAAGGTGCTTTGAATATCCCATGGGGTATCATCCTCTTCACTGGCATCATGCTTCAGCTTTAGGCTCCCAGTCTTGAGAGAGCCTTCAAGCACCTTTGTGGCTACTTAGAAGAACATATTGGTCTAAAAGGGATTATTTCAAAAACCCTACATTTTTGGGGGTGTAGCAGGTGCCCTGTGAAACCAGTGAGCACCTACATCCATGAAAAGTATGACTGAGCTGTAATTGTCATGCCTTCTTTTAAAAATTCTTTTTGTGTATAGGTTCTCTTTGACTATGTAAATACTGTTCATGTGATTTGCAACATCTTGTAGGTTATTTCTGTACATTTATTTAGTTTGGCATGAAACAAACCTGTAAGTTAATATTAAATATCACCTATTTTTAAAGTTTAAACACACAATTTACGTCTTGAGTTTGTGCCTCTCAGTCTTATAACCGTGGGGACTCTGGCCTGCAGCTGTAGCAATAATCTGAGGTTTAAACCTATTTAATGTGAACATTTCTTAAGAAAGGACTGAATATTTAATGGGATGTGCTAATTTTTTTCACATGACTGTATGTATGTTTGTTTGTATGTATGTATGTATGTTTTTATGCCATAATTCATTTCTAAAAGTTGTTTATGAATAATTTACCACACACATGATCAATAAACAATCCTTGTATTGTTTCAGTTGTAGTTCCTTGTGCTTCATACAGAAATGTACAAAAATGCTGGCTTGTCCCAACTTTTAAGATGTGTCCAGCTTAAAAAAACCCTTTTAAGGGTTTTTTTGTTATTTCAGTGAAAATGTTGCATTAACACAAAATGTTCAGTTTTCAACAAAATGGGGGAGAAAATTGCTGTTGTCAAGTCACATTTAGAGCTGCATAAAACAGCGACTCTCATCAGTTTAATCTGAGAAGAAAGTACAAAACATAATTTAAAATTCATTCATCATCCAAGCCACTTGTCCTTAACCAGGGAAGCACGCATGCTGGTGCCTTCCTAGTTGTCACTGGGCAAAAAGCCAGAGAAACACCTTGAACAGGTGACCAGTCCATTGTAAGGTGGATACACAGACAAACACATTCATAACTAGGGGCAGTTTAGAAATGTGTCTTTAAACTGTGGGACGAAACTGGTGGAAGCTCATGGAGACATGAGGAGAATATGGAAACACCACATGGACAGAACCCTTAGGCAGGTATTAAACCCAGGACAGGTATTGATACCCACTGCTCCACAATTTAATTTCAAATTTAAAGCTTAAAATGCATTTAAAGATAAAAGGTTAGGATTTAGGTTGATACCATTGAGCTGAACAACCAAACTTTGATCTGGTTCAAACACCCCACAGGTAGACCTCAAACCTCACAGGTAGACCTCAAACTAAAATATTACTCCAGTACAAGTAGTTTAAGTAGAATCAGAAACCAGTTACACTTTGAATATTTCAGAATAGCTAAGTACTGCTGATATACCAGTGGTCAAGTTCACCACACAGTGCTTCCCAAACAGCTCAGATGAGGTACAATACAATGGCAATGAGTAGATACATGTAGCCCTTGTGCACAGAGCTAACCTGAATAGGCAATGCAACATCTGATACTTTTCTGGCGCTAAAAGTTGTAGCTTTAGGGCTATAGCTAGCTTTCTGGCTTCAATATGGATACAATAGGTCAAACAAATCAGCCAGACATCTCTTCTCTAAGCCCTACTATCTGCTTGGAAACTGGTAAATACTAATTTTCACACATGTAAATTCCACTAGAGTACACAACAATGCAGTGCCGGCGTCAAGGGGGGGGCATTCGAAGGCATTGCCCCCCCTAGCAAGTCGCCACGCCCCCCCCACACACACGCTCCAGCACCCATCTGAATATAGTTCACGATCGATAGTGCCCCCCCCCATATTCAGTTAGATGCCAGCCCGGTAGATCCGCTCTACAACAATGTTGTATTTATAAGTAGGATTTTGAGTCTAGATGATAAAAGAGTTACAAGTTACATCATGTCATCTTTCTTCTTTTCTACAAAAACTCTGGAAAAAACCCACATTTGGCAGTGAATGTGAACAAAAATGTGCCTAACACAATTTATTGTGATCTAAGTGATTTGTAATACGACAAAATAAAAACAAGATATTCTCTGGACCTCATGCTATCTTCTTCCATTTGGCAGGTTTATCTGTGAAGAAACCCTGGGAATGAAGCAATATTTACTAATTAGCCACCTGGGATTTAGTGAAAGATGCACTATGATTTAGTTTGCAAACACTATTTTCATTTTTTTTTTTTTTTTTTATTCTGGTTTCTCCTACTCAAGAGTAAAAGAGGTGATGGAACATGACACATGTGGAGTAAAAAGTGGGATTTTTTTATTTGAAATATCTATCCGAAATGTTTTTAAAAAGGAAAATGCTTTTGTAAAGTACAGATTCTTGAAAAAAGTCCACTAACAAAGCACATGTACCTTATTGTTCTCTATCTCTTATTAACCTTATATTAAAATATTTAATATATTTCATTGTACTTGTCTTGCGCCTGTTGGCCCCAGGATAGGCTCCGGGTACCCGCGACCCTAGTAAGGCTTAAGCGGTTACAGGAAATGAATGAATGAATATTTCATTATATGCATACAATTCTTTTTCGGCTGAATTTGATGTGTGACAATGCAGAGAATGTGTGTTTCGAACTGGTCGGCAACCTCAGCCACGAGCACAACAGATCCAAATCAAATCAAAATGTTCCAAACTGACAAGTCCATTTCCCCAGTCGTCACCAGAATTAGCCTAAATATGACTATATTCACAGTGGGGATTTTAAAATGATTCCGCACGCCAAATAGTGCTTTTGAAAAACAGTTTAGTGTGAAAACAACTGTAACAAACACAAACAACAAAGATTTGCAGTTTTTACATTTGCTAAGTCACATTTCTCAATACTCAAGCCACTTTTTCAAAACACTTCACACAGCTTGCAGTACACTTCACACAGTTTGCTGGACTGTGGGAGGAAACTGAAGTGGTTTTACCTAGTCAGGGGATGTTATAGACAGTGGCCCAAGAGCAAACCAGCCACCTCTCTCTTGCCACCACTAGCACAATTTAGCCTCGTCACACCATGTTTTTAATTGATCATTTTGCCCCAAGCCTTTATGAGGTGTGACGCCACCCCTGGCCTTGACTTTCACCAGTGTTGGGGAAAGAAACAACAACAAAATCGCTTAATCATTAATTACCCTCAGCTCCTCTTGGCTATCCATAATACCAATAATTACTTCTCTCTCACAAACAATGTATACTGTGAAGATTTGGCTTCTAGTGGCCCCTCTTGTTTTGATAAAGGGCCGTGGGTGTGTAAATATGCCTAAAAGCCTCTTGGCAAGTGGCTGTGCATGTTAATGGCTTCCAGAAGGCAATGGACAAAGAGCTAGGAATGTTAACAAATTCCCATTTAGCATCAGAAAATCCATGATCAAACTCCCAATCTGAAAACAAAAGCTATTCATACCATGCTATCCTCTCATCCTTGGTATCTGCTTGTTATTGTTTGACTACCTGTGTTAATGGCAAATGAATAACTGGCATGCAGAGGGCTGGCTAGATGTGGTAGTACTGTGGGAAAGGTACACACATAAAAGAAAATCATTGCAATCTGTGGAACATGGTTAGAGGATTAAATGTGCTCTTCTGCTTTTTACCCTCCATACTTCAGCAGGAAACGTTATCATGTGACCACCTGGGTGCATGCAAGAATCCAAATATAATGTGTCCTACATGTTGCACAGCTTAAACACTGGGTTTAACTTCTTCCAAAGATTTCGGTTGACAACTGTGTCTACATTATTAAGTCAATTATGGCAGTGCGATTTTATGACAGCAAGGTTTTTCAGTACAGCCGTGGAGAATAAGAAGTATGTGCCACTTCCTGTACCTTGACCCACTGCTCTGTTTCCAAACACTCTTCTACAGGGACGTGGCATGTTAACGACGGCCAGCTTAACTCAGGAGAACAGGGACGTCTAGGGGACAAGCTAATGAAGAGGGACCGACCTCTTTGATCTGTTTGCCACGTCCGGAGAAAACTGAGCATTGCACTGCAAAACTTCCCAGTGTTTTTAGAGCTCTGCTCCACATTCCACTGAATGTTTTGCAGCGGGGGAAAAAAAATCACTTTTCCATTTTTCTTTGGTGGTAGGGGGGATATATAATAAAAAAAAAAACAGCCTGCCTTACAGAACGTTTGTCCGCATCCACTTCTGTTTGGGTTTTTGCATGCCCAAGAGGACCCAAACTCCTTGGCCTTCAGGCTGTCGTAGTGGCTAAGGGTTGGATTTGTGGAGAATAAATATGCTGGGCCACTGTTGGCGGAGAAGTGGAGCATTTTGCCAACAGTGGTTTGGCATATGTTGTAGTTTAAGCTGGAAAAAAGGCAAGCAGATATACAAACACAATGGCAACAACAACAACAACAGGAGTAGTAATAATTATTAGTTCAAAGCAAACAAAAGCAAAGGAAAACTAAAACAAGCTGATTTGAGTGAATAAATATATCACATAGCGTAGCATTAATTATGAGAGTGTGAGGGTAGCAACTTTTAGCTAATAAGAAATGAAAATACTAAATACTAAAAATACTAGTAGTAAAATACTAATACTGCGAATAGAAACAACGGAAAGTGTAACAATGAAGTGCACCGAGGTTACAGTCAAGAAAGCACTGAAAAAGGACAGGGAAGGAAAACTCACGCCGTATGACACCAACATAAATGTCCCTGCCAACCAGTCAACACCCCAGGAGCAGGTCCTGCTCTGGCATTACTGGAGCAACTGCGTTTCTCCTCTTTTTGTTCTCTATTGTGCATTCCTTCCTTATATTTTCAATCGAGCTTAAATAAATATCCCTGCATTTAATAAGCATAACTTACTTGCTATTTAACTATAAGCTACGACTATAAGCTACAGACTGAATATCGACCATAAGCTACAGATTGAAATCTAAGCTACAAATAGAACATATAGAGAACAGATGAGAATGTTGAGTAATGAGTAAAATGAAGATTCATTTCAAGCATGTTAGTGCAGTAACATGTTCAGCCTCATGCAGCAATATTTTTTCACAGATATTTGCTAGGTCACACTTAAAATTCATTTCTGATTTGCAGAACCTGGGCTTCCTAAGCATCATATTGTGGCTGTATTCAAAGGAGTGTCAACCACCAGTTGCTACATGTCCACTGTCTCTCCCCCTTCTCTCTCCTTCCTGCCTCTATCTTTCTATGAGACACCCTTGAGAGTGTTAAAACATCTCCGGCCCTCTTCCTCTAGCCCTCTTTCTTCAGTTGAGAAATGTTTGCTCTAGGTGTGTACACAATACTTCCAGCCTTACTGAGCGCTGCAGCTACAGATGGGCCGGTCTTGGACTGGGCCAATGGGGCCCATGATAAAGCAGCCATTAGCCAGCTGTGGGGCCCCAGAGAACTCAAACATGACGCCACTGAGTAAACTCGATGCAGGGCCTCTCAGAGCTCTGTATTGTTGTTCTGGCTCGAGTTGAGCTGGGTTCATATTTGTAGAAGTGGGGGAGGCTCAGTTCATATGGCCAAGCTTATCACAAGATCCTGAAATCAACACTGTTGTTTGTTTCTGCACTAGTGCTGAGGTCGTGGCTTTGTTTCTTAGATTTGGGTTGTTCACCACAGTAAAAAAAAAATAATTGGTGTCCTTGTATTGAAACAGAGAAAAGTTGGAGAGTAAGAACATCTGGTACAGTGTATCTAGAAAGGACAGAATCTGCCATTCCTGTTTAATCATAACCCAGTAACTGAATACAATCTCATCCTGAGTTCTAAAACCCCACAATTAATGACTGCGTTCACGTATTTGTGAGCATGAACTTTTCCTCCACATGCAGTGAAATTAAGCTGATTTTAATCTGCACTTCAGCACCACCTAGTGGATGTGAGAAACAAACGCATGTTATTTTTGCGGCCATGGTGACATACAGCTGATGCCAAACCCCAGTATTCTCTTAATCTCTTATCATTACTGTACCATTTTACCATTTTGTGAATATTTAATTGATATGAACATACAAATAATTAATATTTAATTTGGGCGCAGTTTAGAAAGGCAGGAGCAAGTGAGAAGCAAATCACTAAAGACCATTCTGTTCATACTCAATCCGAAATGAGAAAAAAAGCACACCCTCACATCTTATAAACACAGTGGAGGAGGGCTTTCAGCTTTGGCCTTTTTCACACAGTCTTTTTCACAACACAGCAGGAGTTGAACAGTAAGGCTTTCTGGGCTCGATGAATTACAATGGGAAGCGTGGACTGTAAACACATCTAAACAACTGTCAGACAGTTCCTGTGCTTTACCATAGCCCTGCTGGCGGGACACATTATTGTACACATGGCATCGTTACCATGGCGATGACAGCAAGCTCTGGGTTCTGTCGCAATTGATTCTGCTTGGTCTCCGCGGTGACCACGAGCCAATGGAGAGTAATGGAGCGTTGGGGGATGAGGAACGGATGGTCTCTGGCATTGCAGTCCCCTGCATAGTTAATTGGAGTTGAACAGAAGCCAGAAAAAAGACAAGGGGGGCTTTTGAAAAGGCCAGAGTTTCAGGTCCAGACTTTCGCTGAGGTAATTTATGATAGAGATGTCGGTGCATTCAAAAAGTGTAGATGTTTTGATGATTGTGGTTGTATTAGTTAGATGACTGATGACCTCTCCCTGCACAAACAGTAGTCCATCCAGTAGCAGAATTAAGCAGCCCAGGGCAAAGGGCAAAAATGTCTTCAGATGTTCATAAACAGAACTGCACTCCCTTTGCATGTTGCTGCATTGTCTTATTTATACATTTATAAATAAGTTATTTTGGGGGAAAATGGCTCAAAAATGACGTATTTACAAATGTATAATTAATACAATGCAGGAAAATGCATTACATTAACACAAATAAATGTATCTGATATGCAAAACCTTTGTCACCAAGAACATCCACAAACAATATGGACTGCTATGTTATGCAAAACCTGCTGTAAAGAGTTATGTCTTAATTAAAACTTATTTGCGCCACCATAAACTGTAACTTTTCCAGTAAAAGGGGAAGTACATTAAATCTATACACTCCTTTATTTATAAATCATCTGCTGCTGCCAGCATAGCCTAAGTAAATACGCATACAATGCACATGAAATGACAAATATGAATGACTGACTAGGTTTCCACAGATTGTTACACTGGTCACTAGCTACCTTTAGGGTTGCAAAAATTCATCGAAAAATTGTGATGTCACAAAATATTCTATTAATTATTAATGTGGCCTGCATTGTTTTCAGTGTCAAACCAGCACCAATCAGCAATCCAGCCCAGACATCACTGGGCAACCCCCCCCCCCCCCCCTCGCCCCACACACACACACAGACCTTCCAACTCTAGTTTCAGTAGTAAACTGTGCCACAAGTGAATCCAGACATCATTTCTTTTCATTCAAATTTAATTTTAAATGCTGGAAGAAAATTAAAATGTGAACTCAGTATTGTGAATCAAATCAAGTCCTTGTAGCTATCCAGGCAGCACTCTGGCTCAAACTGGCACTGCCACTTAACTTGTACTGCTTGTGTCAGAGCTACATTCTTATGTTATCCAGAGGAAGGGCTGCTCCTTTAAGAATTGGTTTGTCCTTATGTACCCTCGTGCTCTTAGGGGTTTTCCATCAAACTTATGTGTGTATTACAGTTTTTCTCAGTTGCAAAGATGCATTCTGCATTACTGGAGTCACTTTCTAAAAACTCTTCATTTGGTCTGCACACACAGCTTGGCCAAAGAGTTAATTGCTCATCCAAAATGCACTACAGCCATCTAAAGACTCAGCAGCCAACCTGCCACACTGGAGTTTTAAGAATGGACCCAAAAGCAGAGACTGGGAGTCCATTAAAAACCACGGCCATGCACAAAATGAATCTTGTAGCGCAGCACTAGGGTGAAAAACTTTGCCGAGAGCAGCGCTCGAACCTCCACGAGGAAGGCGGATGAGTGCACAGCCATTGAGCCATCAAGGTAGGGTAGGGTCAGCGACTCAGCAATATGCCTCTCATCAGCTCGAGAGAGACAGGAGAGAAAAGGAAAAGATGAAGAATCTGTCAGAAAGGAATGAACTGGCCGGCCAGTAAGAATAGGTCCCTCGAAGAAAAGGAAAAAAGTAGAAAAACGTGTTTGTGCCTAACTGAAAATGTGCTGTGCCGAAAATAGGTGACGGGACACCCGGATCCTAAAGGGGGGGGGGGGACAGTCTGAATGAGACGGACCCGGGGAAGACAGTCCGGTGAGATGGACACAGGTTGGGTAGCTGAACTCAACACTTGTGTTGAGAGAACTTGGTTAAAGCAAAGAAAATCTTGGCATAAACCATATTGTGTGTGTGTGTGTGTCTGTGTGTGTGTGCATATGTGTCCAGGGGCAGATCTAAGATCAGCTGTGTTTTTCCTGAACTTGCCCTGGTTTAGCTCTCTAATTTGTTTAATCACCAAAAGCTATTTTGACAGCCGTGAAAAGAGGATCTCTTGCACAATACACACATTTACACATACAGTGGGTATAGAAAAGGATCTTCAAAGTTTTCACATGTTGTTTCTTAGCAGCCTAAAATGTAGACACACAAAAAAACTTTTTCAGCTGTATTTATTCAATTCAACTTATAACATTCAAGTGAAAGATATGATAGCAATAGTTAAAAAATTAAAAATCACTGAGCTGGAAAAGGATCACCCCCTCCTAAAAATACTTGTGAACTCAATCAGGTGAAACTAATCACCTTATCCACTGTACACCAAGCTAATTGGCTTCCACCTGTGATCAGCTGTGTAATCATTTTGAATAGTTCTGCATAAAAACAGCTATTCTAGGAGTATTCCAGTGCTTGGTAGTGCAACTGAATGCAAACAGTCAACTATGGGTGGCAAAGCACTGTCAAAAAGTCAAGAGATAAATATATATATATATATACATACATATACTCAATGTGTACATACATACATATACCTAACTAGGTTTACATATACATATATATGCATATACATTTTTCAACACACACATGTCCATATTTATATTTTTAGATTATTTGTATTGTGTACTTTTTATACTGTACTGTTGTGTGGTATAGTTTTTACTGTATTGCTTTTGCTGCTCTTACCTCTGTACTGTCCACTTTCTGCCGTGACAATGCAAATTTCCCACTTGTGGGACTAATAAAGGTTTATCTTCTCTTATCTTATCTTGTCTTATCTTATCAATCCCTAGAAGCACAGTAAAGCCTATAATTAAGAAGTGGAAAGTGTTTGGTACTACTAGGACCCACCCTGGATCAGGACGTCCCTCCAAAGTGAGTGGAAGAGTGAGGAGGAAACTGATCCGAGAGGCTACCAAAAGGCCCATGGCAAGTGCTCCACAAATTTGGCTTGTAAGGGAGGGTTGGAAGAAAAAAAGCCACTCCTCAAGCTAGGCCACATTAGGTCTCGATTGAGCTTTGCCAAAAAGCCCCTTGAAGATTCTGAGACCAAATGGAAAATGGTGGAATGGTCAGATGAGACCAAAATCAAACTATTTGGCCTTAATACCAAAAGGTACATCTGGAGAAAATCCAGTACAGCTTACTATCCAAAGAACGCCATACTTGAGGTAAAACATGGAGGTGGTAGCATCCTGTTGTGGGGATGTTTCTCTGCAGTAGGGACTGGGTCCCTACAGAAGAAAAAATGGTTGGGGCAAAATACCACCAAATTCTTGAGGGAAAACTGCTGCCCTATGCTAGAAAGGTTTAACTTCCAACATGACAATGATCCAAAGTTCACAACAAAATTGACCACACAGTGGCTGAAGGAGAAAAAGGTGAATGTCCTTGTGTGGCCTAGTCAGAGCCCAGACTTAAACCCTATTGAAAATCTGCAGAACGACTTGAAGAATGCCATCCACCATAGGTAACCATCCAATTTGACTGAGCTTGAATAGTTTTGTAAAGAAGTTTGGGCAAATATTGCACAGTCTAGATGGGCAAAGTTGGTAGAGAAGCATCACAACAGACTCAAGGCAGTAATTAAACTGTTACTATCTTTCACTTGGATGTTATACATTGCATTGAGTAAATACAGCTGGAAAATTCTTTTTTGTGTGTGTGTGTCTTTGTTTCAGGCTGCAAAGCAACAAAATGTGAATATTATGAAGGGGTTGATTCTTTTCTATACACACTGTACACACATACACACATCCATTTGTTTGACAAGTGCCTCCGGTTTTTAGACTGCAAAATGCAAGCAGCGGTGTTGTGAAATGTGCGTGCTGATCAATTAGATATGTCAGCACCACTGAGATAAGGCCCTTTAGATTCCAGACTGTAGTATTTTCTCCTCCCAATAAAAACTTGAATTGCAAAACATGTTACATTTGGGATTGCTGAAAGCAGTCACATTAGAATGATAAGTGAATAAACACTGATTGTGGGAGCAAACAAATCCAAGCATGCCAGTTTCACATGCTTTGCAATTGCCAGGTCAAGGTTAAGCACATATTCATGAAGACTGGACAATGGAAAGTGTGAACAAAAAAATAGCAAGGGTGGGCAATACTTTTGTCCCATTTTTTTCTCTGTGTTCACCCCATATGTCCCTAACATATATGGACCGCCATTCAGAGCACATCCTTCCGCAGACCTACTGAAGCTGTTTTTACTCTACTGATGAGGAATGCAAAAAATCCCAGCTACCTGATCCCCCACGAACATACTCCCATTAGTGAAGATCATTTGGAACAAATCTTTTTTTTCCCCAAACTGTCAAAACACTTTTGCATCAGTAAACTGGTATGGCAGCTATTTTCTGGGAAGCGTGAGAAAGATCTGCTTGGTTTGTCTTGATGAAATGATGTTGTCCGCTTTATCTTACTGCTCTTGTTTCTCATACTGCTAAAATGTGATGAGGGCTGTCTGTTTAATTTAAGTGTTAATGAAAACTATTTATCTTGCGTAAGATGTATGTAAAAGACATTCAAATGGCACAGTCGTATTTTGAATGATGTGTCACAAATGGTAGCATATCAGATTCTACTTTGTGCTTTATGTTAATGTTACTCCTGTATACATTATTTGATTTTACAATCCCTGTATGTTTGTACTTGTTGCTATACTAAACACACACACACACACACACACACATATATATATATATATATATATATAAATATACATACATCTGGGGGTTCATTCAAGGTATCATGGTTGGGACGAACATCACATCTCATTAGCTGCCCACTTGGTAACCCCAAGGCTCAATGCTGGGGCCCCTCCTCTTTGCTGTTTACAGCACCTCCTTGGGCTCATTTATCCGCTCTCGTGGCTTCTTTTATCATCGCTATACAGATGATACACAGCTATACCTGTCCTTCCTGCCAGATGACCACACAGTCTTGGCACACATCTCGGCTTGTCTATCAGACATATCCACCTTGCCAAGAAGAACTTGTGGCTATCCCAGCCAAACATATCCATCACAATATCAGTGTATAAATCATCTCTTCTCTCCTCACCCCATCCAAGGTTGTGACAAACCCGGGTGTCATGACTGATGACCAGCTATCCTTCTCTGACCATATTGCTTCTGTCTCCCAGTCACGTCACTGCTTTATACAACATCAGAAATATCAGGCCATACCTTACTCACTATGCCAACTCCTGGTACAAACCCTGGTTATCTCTCACCTCGATTACTGCTACTGCTCACCAGCTTGTACAATAAGACCCTTACAGCTGGTTCAGAATGCAGCATCTCTTCAACCAAAAGGCTCCATGTCACTCCACTGCTGATTGACCTACACTGGCTACCCATGGCTGCCCGAATGAAATTCAAGTCACTAACTCTTGCCTACAGAGTGACATCTAGATCCGCACCCAGCTACCTTAATCCTGTCATTCAGGCTTACGTTCCTACTCGCTCCCTCCGCTCCTCCAAGGAACATCGTCTGGCTCTGCCATCCCTACACACCAGGCAAGCCCAGTCCAGACTGGTGTCATTCGTGGTTCCCCGCCGGTGGAATGAGCTGCCAAAGACGACCAGAGCAGAAGAATCCCTCTCTATCTTCAAAAACTTCCTGAAGACTCATTTTTTTAGAGTGTATCTCCTCTCCTGATCCTCTCCCTACATAAAGATTTTAGCACTTAGAACTCTCCTCTGGTTCTCATACTGTCCTGAAAGTGTTTCCTCAAATTGTAAGTTCCTTTGGATAAAAGTGTCTGCCAAATGAATGTAATGTAATGTAATGAAATATTATTAGGATACCATTCATTACATTTAGGCACCAGTTTCAAATGCCCAAATGAAATGGTTTAAAATTTCAATACACACACTTATAGTGATCAAAACTGACCAAGTAACTCAAAATTATTAGCATTATCAGTATTATAAAATGTGCTGAAAATTTTCAAAAGTACTGATACACAAACCGAAATCAGTTCATCAAGTGTGATCATGAGCAATGGGCAAATATAACGGTCTGCATACACATGAAACACACAGCAGCAGAACAACATGTATGGGTATAGTACTATTTAGAAGTGCCAGAGCTGTGAGTCATAGAGGCATGAAACATTGTCATTAGGTAGCACTCCCTCCCTTTACTCAGGTACACAGCATCGGGCCAGTTGAGGGGACACTGTAGCTAAGGTCAGCGCATGTTGTCTTGTCATAACTCCTAAATTAGAATTTTTACAGACAGGATTAATTTTTTTCCTGGTTCCTTGGAGCAAGACAAACTAATTTGCAATTTGGACCACTTAGCTCCGCCTACTTAGATTTTTGCTAATACAAAAGCTAATTTTATGAACTAGTCTTAGGTTCATGGTCTTAGGTTCATGAACCTTCATAATTACCAAAAACATTTTGACATTTGTAAACAATATGGCTGCCATATCTAATTAGCCCTTCCAGAAAAATGCATGTTTAAAACTCACGAATGCTTTTGACAAAAAAATTGGAACTTGACAGGCTGCTAGACATGATTTTGCACTGTTTTGTCATTAGTGGTGTACGTCATCTGATCCAGCTGAAATTTTGGAATGTTGCATCTGTGAGACAGATTATTAGAGGGAACATAAGGGCAACCTGATAGCTCAAAATGTATTGCTGCAATTAGTCAATCAGATTTCAAGAAGCATTTGGCAGGTATATCCACGTAGGCAATTTCTGATTATCAGTCACTTTTCAAAAGAACTGGCCGCTGTGGAACAATAATTATGAATTATGAGGCAAATAATTATGAATAATTATCAAAAAAGTTGATTTTTTAATGTTTCTGGCTGCAACAAGTAAAAAAAATCAGTTAATGCAAGGCCTTATCAACCTCGGTGGCTAAAACTCAACCATGCATTGTCAGACTGCATCAAAACTTAAAAGAATTGCTCAGAATAAGACTCTGATAATGTGTGCCAAATTGTGTTTGAATTAGCACTTCATAGACACTAAAATGCGAATCATAAAAATAACTTCTTTCTATACCAGTCTAAATATTTTTGGTCAGTTCTAAAGAAAGTGGTATCAAACATCCCACAAGAACTTGTTATTTAAGAATGATCACAAACATACTGACAAAGGTAATCAATATGACTGCCACATGCCAATAAACCATTTGCCACAGATCCAAAAAATCCATAAACACGTTGTCTGATTTTCAAGAAATCTCATTCACTTATAAAACATTGGAGTCTAGCTAACCCTGCCAATATTGGTGCCTGTGGGTCTCGAGGGGGGCATTATAAGAGCTAAAAAGCAGTATAACATGCATGATGCAACCCTGTAACAGACAAAAGATCAAGATATACAATTTCAGCTTAATATGTTAAAAGGTCTCATCATCCAGTCACCACTAAGTGTATGATTTAAAATAGGCTGAAAACTGAAATGTGTATTAATGCACTGCATCACATACTTTTGTGAACTAGAGATAAGCCATGCATGTTTAACTCTGACAGTTAAACAACTTTGCAATTACAACATATGTCAGTAACTGCACCATTTGTTTCATCTTTTGAATTTTGAGTCATATTTTGATACAAATTTGCTGTATGTTGTACAAGGTGAAAAGGTCGGCATCTATTAATTTAACACCTTAAGACCCATGTTGCAAAATTAAAACAGATATAGGCTTTTTGATGAACTCTGACTTCCTATCATTCCCGTACTCTCGTTAAATATGGCCTAAATTGTTTTATTAAGACTCATAGAGCTGTCCATTATGTGCTACTTATGATTACGCCCCTTTGTGGTGCATAAGGTCTCAATATGCTTATGCATGCTTGGACCCACTGATTGCTGCTATTATTATTATTATTATTATTATTATTATTAACAATAATATATATATTATTATTGCTAACTACCCACATCAAAAGAAGGTGGTTGATTAGCTTACATCTGTCTGTTGAAATTAACTTTTGTCACTTTTGTCTTTTATAAATGACATCACTTTCTCAGGCTGCATAAACACAAATGAAATGCAGATATATGTTCTGAAATGCAGATTTGTAAGTTTTTAAGTTGATCCAACATTCAGATGCGTGGTTTAAGCTTGTAAGGAAGACGTGAATTTCTTTCTTGTAAGGAATTTCGTGTTTTTGTTTTTTTCTGAAAAATATGGTCTAAAATAGGCTACTTTGTAGGTATAATGTGTCCATTAATTACAAAAATGCTTTTTACTAATACAAAACAAACCCATGTTGCATATTGAGCCTGCATGCCTGCAGCTAGGGGACCACTACTCACTTTGGTTGAGTACTGAGTATTTTTAAGTGTGGATAATCAAGCACAGTTTTAATGATAATGAAAAACTGAAATGGTAATATTAACCATCCATAATTTTAACGTGGTGACCTTTTCATCCGCAATCAGTCATAGATGATCCATACAAACCTGTACCCTAATCCATTTTGGAGTGGTCAGACAACCCACCCAGAGTGAATTTATATCATTGTAATTCTCTGTTCGTAACTTCATGTGTTCTAGTTCTAGCTCTTTTTGATGTTTAGATACTTCTGACTCCAACTTCTGGTTCTGTTGTTCCAGTTGTAACATCAAAAGCTCCTCCTGCTACTCAAAATTTAAACTGGAGGAAACTACAGGCACTGGAATGCCAGGACTGGGTGGGCTTAAAATGAAAAATCCACCTCTACCAACAGTCACACTAAGCATCTTTTCTTCTATGCAATCCAATTTCAATGTTATATTTCTCCAATAATATTTTAGTAACACTGAAAAACTTATCCACAGCAGAAGCCATGGAACATTCATTCATTTTCTGTAACCACTTACTCCTTACTAGGGTTGCGGGTACCCAGAGCCTATCCCGGGGCCAACAGGTGCATGGGCGGGGCGCCAGCCCACACAGGGCCATGGAATAAATATAACAAATTCTAACTCTCCAACACCGATCCAAAAGTGTGACAAGACGGAACTAATTGGACTACAGTAAAACTCCTGGACAAAATTGCATGTCAAACTAAGTAGCTAATCTCAACCCTAGTCTCCATGCGATTACTTGTGGTGGGTACGTATACACTCAAAGCCCACTGACTTGGAAAAGTCAGTGGGCTTCGAAGGCCAAAACTGACACCAATGAAGTCCCTAGCGGATGGTGTGGTTAAAAGGTAAAATAGCTAAAAGGTAGATAGCTCCAGATGTTAAAGCCAGTCACACAACAAGGACCAGTCTTAGTCTTATTCAGGCCTGCCCCTGCCCAAGCACTGGCCAAAAAAAAAATCCCACGGTCCAAAAGGCCCCCTCCTTAAGTACCCCAATCAAATCCCCCCCTAAATGTCTTGAAAACACAAAAAGGAATACAAAAAGTCAAACATGGAAAAACCAACAACTTCAAAGTTCCACCAAAAAGAAAAAAAAACAAAAGGACCAACAAGCCAGCATTTTGTTACACCCAGGTCAAAAGATGTGACAAAGGAGAACAGACCATGTATAGATCAAATTAGAAAAAGGTACATTTCTTTAAAAGAGAAAAAAACAAGCCTTAAGTTAACCCATCAGTTATTTCTGAAGTCACTTCATTACTTCATTACTGCTTTATTCTGCACAGGTCACACTTCATGTACTAAAATACTATAGTACTGCACTGGCACATTAGTGCTGTGGACGCTTCAACTGTCACTACCTCATCCAATATCTGAATACAATGCACATCTGTGTAAACTGCCCATCTGTATACACTGTACATCTGTTGTACCGCACATCTGTGTACACTGCACATCTGTGTAAGCTGCACATGTTGCATAGTGTAAAAGTGTCACTACTGCAAATAACAAATAACAATATTGTGTTGACAAAAGGGATATGCATTTCTGCGACACCTGTATGGCAGTAGAATGCAAAGATCGCTTTGATCGTCTTTGCATTTTATGATTAGCTACAGTAGTATATGTAACCATACATATACATATTTTATAGTTTCTCTGTTTATGTTGTATTATACATTTATAAATACATTTCTATATTATTTATAAATATAATTTGATTTAATTTATTCATTTGTTTTTTATTTGTATTTATTTATTTGCCTTAACTATAATATAGTATAGTGAGTAATATCAGTAGTGTAAGCAAGGTATTGATGTGTGTGGTAGAGAAGCCGTGCCTTTTCTGCCCGTATCTCTTTTGTTATTGTTATTAGTACCTATGTGTCTCAGTGTGTCTTTGTCTGTTCTTCTGTTCATTGAATCCATGTTTGCTTCATTTCATTTATCTTGTGATTAATCACGAATGTATTCTATTTGGTTTGCTTGCTATTGCTTGCATTAATGAAGTCAGTTCCACTCGCCCTTGCATCCTGCTTCAACATATCATCCATGACAAAAAATAGACTTTGGATGCAGCAAGTAAGTAGGACTGGCACTGGGGAGTGAAGCAAACCTGCAGGAGGATCATAAAGTGTTATGGAAGCTTCATCTAGTCTTTGGCTAAAAATTCGGGGGGCCGAGGAATTCCGGCTCAGGCCACTGTGTGGCTGAGCAGCGGAGGAGGCTCAGGGACCACTCACAGCTGCATGATGACTGAGGGGCTTACTTCTGCTCCAGTGTGATCTTGTCTTCTCTCACTTGGGAGACGACAAAATTCAAACTAATGTCAGACAAAGCTTAAGTACTGACTACAGTTAAGATGTTTTCACTTGCAGAGGTATTGTTTATTGTAGTGTAGAGAGAAAGTGACAGTTTACTTTTCTCTTTAGCCTATACTTGAGTTTATTTACCACTGGCTACTTTCCAAGATTTACAAGACTCTTCAAGAAACAGGACATGCATGGTCGTAAAAAGAATTGTTCAACCAAGAATATATTTGACTATATTTTGACATATGTTTAAGGGTGTCCTGGGTGCAAGGACTTGCACTTAAGTTTCATCATACATGTAAGCACAGGCACATGTACGTGCACATACACAGCCTCTCTTCCTCACTCTTAGACAAGTTATGCAACCTTTCTCTTCCCTCTGCCCACAACCCCCCCAAATCCCCCCCAATTTGGCACACCTGGCCTCTTATTTACTAGCAGAGGAAATGTTTGGTTGCCTGGAGCAGGTGATGTTCCAGCAAAAGGTGTGGAGGCGGGTTAAGTATGGCCTCAGGCCAACGCACAGGAGCTTAAGTGACTGAGGTGCGATTGACAGCTCTGTAAGCCACTTGGCCAGGCAGCGCAACCAGGTGCTCGAGGTGAAATGAGTTCAGTGTTGCCTAGTAGTGTTCACTAGCATTTGGACAGCAAAATTTGGTGAGCAAAATTCTATTCATTTCAATGGATATTGCTTCAATTTCTGGTCCTGCCCTGGTCATGCCTAACTTACAATACGATTTGAATGTATGTATGGTGCGCTACTGTCTTCATCTCATCTGTTAAAATTTTTAAAGGCATGGTTCAATATGTGCTCATGGTTGTAACGTGATAATCATAATAAAGTTTAAAAAAATACGCTGTTTTTGTGGCTTTGTTATTGTTAGTTAAATAATACATTAAAAAAAAGAAGAGAAATTTGCTTTTTCGTGGTTTAGACCTTTTAAGAGTGTTTGGTAATAAAGACTGCCAGGGACTCCAGCTGAATACATTTAGAGACTTTCAGCAACACTTAAAACATTGCTTATGATGTAGGTAAAAATGTTCTCTCGCTGTCCATGCCACTTTAAATAGTGTGATGCATGAGTCACTTAACTGGATCCTAAAATGTGTAATGCCAGCTGCGGTTGAGTTCATCACAGACTTGTCAGGTTTCTATTACTGAACTTCAAATCCTTGGAGCTTCATTTGTAATGCTCTGCATCAACCATTGGCACATGTGAGTAACACAGCTGGCAGCCTTAGGTGACATTCACTCAAAATTTAAAAAAAGGCATCTAAATATTAACTAAAGTAGAACAATGACACTAGTTACTGAACAGTCAGGTCCTTTTCAGAAAGTACCTTGTTTATCCACAGTTCAACAACAAATATTTTGAAATCTGTGGAAGAGGTTGTCTGTCAAGTTGTGGTTTAAATGTGTAGTTGATCTTGGCATGATAATAAAGTACTGAAAGATTATTTGTCTCTATAATGTTCACCTCAGAATGAACTCTGAGCTAGAAAAAATTACCCACATCAGGTACCCATGCAACCTCACTGAACCCCAAGGCATGATTAACTACACAAACATTGCTATATTCAAAATACATGTGCTCTATTTTATGATTTCTGGTTTGGTAGTTTTTCATTTTGTTATTTTGATCTCTTTCCCCATTGAATTCACTCAACAAGCCATTGGTTTACAACATGTTTACATCTCCTGCTTGCTTGCTCATCTCCACAGTCATGGTTTTCCTTCATCAACTTTCTGTATATGAAACTGCCTGTGGAACTGCCCTATTTATTTCCAAATTAGCCCATGCTAATTTGTGTCCTCCTGCAGAACAGTGTAATGTGCCCAAAATGTCTTATTTGTTCATCACTCTGTGTGTTGTGTTTTCACCATCAAGACACTTACTTAGCCAAAAGTAAATAAGCAAAACATCTACAGACCTGCTGTTCTGGAGACCTGCTTGTCGCCACCAGTGCCTCCTTGTGTTCTGGAGGGCTCCAAGTCACCACTGGTCCCATGCAGCCGGCTAACAGGCTTCATGACTTTCATCACTGGCCTCTAGTCCCTCATCATCAGCCTCCTGCACCCATGGACATAGAGGAAAAGATGACAGAGGATGTGGTAGCTACCTCTGCCAGAGCCCAAGACATGGCTCTAGTCCAGCACACACCTCTATCCCACACTTTGTGAAAGGTCTCAGTTCATGTTATAAATATTGCGTATGTCCGTGTTTCTGTCCCAGTTTCAGTCTTTGTTGTAGCCGTTCCTTACCTGGTGTCTCCCTATCTATCTGCCCCATCCCTATTGTTGTCCCTTTGACGGTGACTGTCCCTGTCGTGATCCCTGTCACTGTGGCCAATGTGATTCCCTGTCAAACCCCAGGCCCCTGTCATGTCCCGTGTTCATTCATCCATTCCATCTAGTGTCCATTCCCCTGTCCAGTCCCACATCCAGCCCTGTTTCCAATCCCGTCCTGTCCCATATCCAGTCTCCCATCCAGTCTCATGTCAAGGCCTTTGTTCTGTTCCTAGTAAAGTCCGTGTCCAGTCCTTTGTAATACCATGCCCTGTCCTGTTTACTCCTTTCTGTCATGCCCTGCCTTTGTTTTCCATGATCCATGTGTTTCCTGTTTATATCCCTAGCTCCGCCCTTGTCCTGCCCTCCTGTTTAGTGCCTTCACCTGTCTATCTGTGACCCCACCTTGTCCCAGCTGCTCCCTGTTTACCCTTTGTTATAAATTTCCCTGTTCTTCAACTAATGTGTGTTGGTCCACCCTGAATCTTCCCTGTCTCTACCTTGTTGGTTCTCTTATGTTTACCTGTTTTGCGTTACTCAGTGGTTCTGTTTATTGTCCTGTTCATCATTCAGTGTTTTGTTCTGCTTTATATTCATCATGTTTGTTTTGTTTAATAAAGTTCCTCACATGCACTTACATCCACCTCTAGTCCTGAATACTACCATATCGTCGCAATTTGTCACATGCATTTTGACATGCAAATATCATGACTGCACAAAGCAAAAATGTTCAAAAAGCAAATAAAGCAAAATATAATTTAGAATTGGTACGGTTTAATACTGCTAATTCTTAACAGTCTTAAATTTTTTTTGGCCATAATTTCAGAACTACTGAAGAATATCATTAATTACTGTACAGTTACTGTATAGTTATACTGTATACTGTATAGCTCATTATTGTAAATACCTTGTAGATTCCTGTAAATTCCTATAAATAAAATTACCAGCATTTTGAAAATACTATTCTTTCTAGCAAAAAAAGATATGATGTGAAGGTTAAAAAGAGATAAAAGTACAAAGACAGATTTTAATATATGCTATTCTTTTCAAGGGCAGTCAGCCTAGTGGTTAGGGCATTCGCCCTGTGATCAGGAAGTCGTGGGTTCGATTCCCAAGACCACTAAGCACCACTGAGGTACCCTTCAGCAAGATACCGTCCCCACACACTGCTCCCCAGGCGCAGTGTTCCTGGCTGCCCGCTGCTTCACTTGGTGAATGGGTTAAATACAGAGAAAGAATTTCACACTGTTCACACTGTGTGCTGTGGTGTGTTCATGTATGACAAATGGTCACTTTCAGTCACCTCCATTACAAGCTCTAACAACTGAACAACATCAAAGTGTCAAATTAAGATCCATCTACCGGTTACATACCCAACAATCAGTGTCTATTAATTTTTACATCAGAGTGCAATCATTTGGATTAGTACTTTATTTCTTCTGCACAACTTTTCTTCTGCACAGCGATTCCAGACTGGCTTAACACCCTCCCTGCAGCCACCTTATATCCACTCATATGCTGGTGAAGCCTTTCAATTAAAAAAGTTAGGATAATCCATTAATAATCTTCAATCACCTAGACTGATATAAAAGATAACATTGTATGTAAGGACAAAACCCCAAAACATGTAATAAAATTTGCTTAAAAGTTCACTGTCTCATATGAAAAATAGAAAACTACACCATACTGAATAACTCATGCTCTGTATTTTTCTTTAGGATGAAAATGTTAGCCTCCTGGCTATTTTGGCAGAAACCACAAAACATGAGTCAGATATTGAAAGGGAATGACCCTTATGCTAACACATGACTAACGAAACTGCTTTGATTCAGAATTTAAAGTTGTATATCTCTTCAAATGCATACACTTAAAGTCAACAATTAAAGAGTCAAATAGTCTTGATCGTAATATTTTGTAATGACATTTTAGAGCTACTGAACGGTTTTGTTCAGTGACAGCTATTGTTAGATAGGGGTGGCACAATGCTACTTTTTCACGTCCAGTAGCAATACTCATACTTTAAGCATCTGCCAATACAAATACCAATCTGATGCCTGAGACTTTAAGTTGTATTGAAAATAGGGGTGGCACAATGCCACTTTTCATGTACAATACCAACACTGGAACTGCAACCTACCTATCAATACTAATACCAGTCCGATACAGTCTGTTTCCCTCCCTTTAACAACTAACTCGTTAAAACCACATTTGTCTGGATGCACTTTGATTCCATAATAGCTCCCTACTTCCTCTATAGTGTGGCATGTAAGTTATAAAATTTGAATTTCTGCACCCATATAGTCCACAATTTATCCATTATGGAATTTTGGACACAAGGGTGAATCGCCAGTGACTCTTTGTCAAACATATTATACTCTATTTGGGTGTATGGCACAGGGACCATTTGAGACACAGGCTTGCTGCTCAGGACTACACTATACATCTGTACATCAACAAGGTGGACCTAGGCGATTCGAATAAAGTGGAATGTGTATAATTACATACATTTGCGCATAATTATATGCATTTGTAAATGATTATGAACACAGTCAGAATCAGTATCTTGTAGTGGTTGACATATGTATTCTTTAATTCTGTGAACATTTTTGCACACATTAATATAAGCGAAGAAGTCTTATGAGAGGAATTATGCAAATAACATCATGCCAGTTTCTGGGAACCAGCTATCATAGCCAGGTTAGCATTTTGACTGAACATGTGGTATGAATTATTAAGCTGGAACTTTACAATAAAGTGTTACCGTGCAGTAGTAATGTGGGTCAGAATTTCACCTCAAACCTTCCCCCATCAGAGAACAATAAGCCATTGTGAAAGAATCTGTGTTCTTGTTACCCTCAGTATTTCTTAACCCCTTTCCAGACTCTTCTTTTTCTCCAGTGTGCTTCACACTTTCCTCACACAGCACGTTCAGAAAGAGTGCTTTTGCAAGCAGGAGGTTAGACGTCCTGAACAAGTGAGAGTATGTTTGTCTGTGACCTGAAAGCTACCCTTGCACAGTGAGTCCTTTGTGTATGGCCTGGGTTTATAACACCTCCACACTCGTGCACGCACACACACAAACTCAGGCAATAGAGCG
>JBBPCZ010034807.1:0-13622 GCA_037974445.1 Brycinus macrolepidotus
GGATGGTGCGCATTAGATTGTTTGTTTGAGTGTGTACTGGAGTGTGTGCAGGAGACTGTATGTTGGAGTGTGTACTGGAGTGTGTGCATTATTGTGTGTGCTTGAGTGTGTACTGAAGAGTGCATTAGAGTGTGTGTTTGAGTGTGTACTGGAGTGTGTGCATTAGAGTGTGTGTTTGAATGTGTACTGGAGGGTGTGTATTAGAGTGTGTTTTTGAGTGTGTACTGGAGAGTGTGCAGTAGAGTGTGTGTTTGAGTGTGTACTGGAGTGTGTACATTAGAGTGTGTGTTTGAGTGTGTACTGGAGTGTTCATTAGAGTGTGTGTTTGAGTGTGTACTGGAGAGTGTGTGCATTAGAGTGTGTGTTTGAGTGTGTACTGGAGTGTGTGCATTAGAGTGTGTGTTTGAGTTTTTACTGGAGTTTGCATTAGAGTGTGTTTGAGTGTGTACTGGAGAGTGCATTAGAGTGTGTGTTTGAGTTTGCACTGGAGTGTGTGCATTAGAGTGTGTGTGTGAGTGTGCACTGGAGTGTGTGCATTAGAGTGTGTGTATTAGAGTGTGTGTGTGAGTGTGTATTGGAGTGTGTGCATTAGAGTGTGTGTGTGAGTGTGTACTGGAGTGTGTGCAGTAGAGTGTGTGTTTAAGTGTGTACGGGAGTGTGTACATTATTTTTTTTTATTTTTTTTTATTTTTTATTTTTGTGTACATTAGAGTGTGTGTGTGAGTGTGTACTGGAGTGTGTACATTAGAGTGTGTGTGTGAGTGTGTACTGGAGTGTGTGCATTAGAGTGTGTGTGTAAGAGTGTTTGAGTGTGTACTGGAGTGTGTACATTAGAGTGTGTGTGTTTGAGTGTGTACCGGAGTGTGTTCATTAGAGTGTGTGTTGGAGTGTGTACTGGAGTGTTCATTAGAGTGTGTGTTTGAGTGTGTACTGGAGTGTGCATTAGAGTGTGTGATTGAGTGTGTAATGGAGTGTGTGTATTAGAGTGTGTGTCTGAGTGTGTACTGGAGTGTGTGCAGTAGAGTGTGTGTTTGAGTGTGTACTGAAGTGTGTGTGTGAATGTGTACTGGAGTGTGTGTTTGAGTGTGTGTTGGAGTGTGTACTGGAGTGTGTACTGGAGTGTTTGTGTTACAGTGTGTGTTGGAGTGTGTACTGGAGTCTGTGTATTAGAGTGTGTGTTTGAGTGTGTGTTGAAGTGTGTATTGGAGTGTGTGCAGTAGAGTGTGTGTTTGAGCGTGTGTTGGAGTGTGTGCTGCAGTGTGTATTAGAGTGTGTATTAGAGTGTGTGCTGTGTCCTAGAGGACCAGACTGAAGGTGGTCAGGTATCCTGATATAGTCCAGTCCTAGCTGGAGGTCTGTGGAAGGTCTTAAACAGTGACAGGAGTGGAGGAACGTACCGATGAACTGGTTCCACTCGGGGTCCAGGTCGGCCTGGTTGGCCAGGCAGCCCTTCATTACGTTCTGACAGTAATTCCCACACGGCCGCAGTCCAGGAGAACCTCCACAGTACGGGCAGAACATCATCTTGGTCAGAGCTTTATTGCAGCCTGGAGAAACGTTCACCTGCAACACACACACGAACGCCACAGAGATCAATCCCAGCAGAGCCTGAAGAAAATCTGTTCTCCTCAAACAATTATTTTAACAGTGTGTGTGTGTGTGTGTGTGTGTGTGTGTGTGTGTGTGTGTGTGGCTGACGTGTGGTCAACCCAAACCAACAGCATTCATACCTTCACTCTCGATATACAAAAAGATGTCATTTTGATACTCTGTAACTGTCAGCTGGGCTAACTGGGGTCAGCTGGAGTAATTTTCTGATTGATCCCTAATTATCAGTTATCAATAACAGCCACAAAATCAATCCACATTTGTTCATTTTTACTGTGTGTCAGGGTTCTGCAGTCTTGGCTTGGTGTATCCCTGTGAGTCGCTGTGACAGGCTAAAACTCCTCACACACACTTTTATTTTTAATGTGAGGTAAACGTTCAGATACTTTTGAGAATTTGTAAGTTTTGAGGAGTATGTGGAGGTTGTGGTGAAGGTGGAGGTGGAGGTGGAGGTGGGTGTTGAGATGGAGGTGGAGGTGGATGTTGCGATGCAAGTGGAGTTGAAGGATAACGCTAAGGTGGAGGTGGAGACTGAAGTTGGGGTGGAGGTGGAGGTGAGTGTTGAGATGTAAGTGGACTTAAAGGAAGAGGTTAAGGTGGAGGTGGAGACTGAAGTTGGGGTAGAGGTTGAGATTGGTGTAGAGGTGAAAGAGGAGGCTGATGTTGGGGTGGAGGTGGAGGTGGGTGTTGAGATGCAAGTGGAGTTAAAGGTAGAGGTTAAGGTGAAGGTGGAAACTGAAGTTGGGGTAGAGGCTGAGTTTGGTGTAGAGGTTAAGGTGGAGATGGAGACTGAAGTTGGGGTAGAGGTTGAGGTTGGTGTAGAGGTTAAGGTGGAGGTTGAGGTTGGTGTGGAGGTTAAGGTGGAGTTAGAGACTGAAGTTGGGGTTGAGGTTGAGGTTGGTGTAGAGATTAAGGTGGAGGTGGAGACTAAAGTTGGGGTAGAGGTTGAGGTTGGTATAAAGGTTAAGGTGGAGGCTGAGGTTGATGTTAGAGTGGAGTTTGAGGCTGAGGTTTGAGACCCTACTGCAACTCGGAGCTCTGTGAATTCAAAGAGTTTCATCAGATTTTCACCTCAGCTCCAGAGAACCTTCCAGGACAAACAGACTAATCCAGAGAACCCTTTAATATATTAATATATAGACACACATAAACCAATACTTCCACACAGACCCTGTCTCAGAGATTAGGAGGTGTTTCTATAACACATTTGAAGGCATGAAGAGAGAATAAAAAGTGACACTTGCAAGCGCTCGCTTCACCTGCAGGTGTTTGTGCAGAAGTTCCACACTGGTGTTGTTTCCTGGAGACCCAGGAGACGTCTTCATGAATGTGTTTGCTTAATTATCCTGTTTTCTTTCATTATTTCTATTTGAGTTATTTTTGGGTGGGTGAATGACTTTCCCCCACCGCCCATAGCTGTGATATCTCTCTCTCTCAGAGCGCTGTGACTAAGAGTGTGTCACCAGCTGACAGCTGCCTCCTATCTGCTGCTTCCACCTTCAGCTGTGTCTAATAACCGCACGTCACCCTCCGTCTTCACGTTCCACTTCAGCTTCGAACCCCCACCCACACACACACAGCTCGGGCTGGTCAGGAGCACCACGGCAGGCCCACCTCCAGAGGAGATCACGGTCCAACAGGAGGAACACTGAGAGGTCAAGGAGACCAAACCCAGAGTGAAGAAACTGACCAGCGAGTGGAGATACGCTTAACCGCCCACCGTCACTCGCTGGGCTGCCAATATACATTATATTTACATTACTGATAGTCTTTTCATATACATTATATTAACACCATTCACATTATTCAATCACTCATTTATAAACACTATCAAATATTCAATTCATATTCAAAAAATGAAACAAATGATGGAACTTGGGTTTGCTCTCATAAAACAACCCCTGAAAACTGAAGTGGTTAAGAAGCTGGGTGGGACTAAACTGCTGTAGGCTGAATGGGCGGGTTCTAAACTGCTGTAGGCTGAATGCGTGTGGCTAAACTGCTGTAGGCTGAATGGGCGGGGGCTAAACTGCTGTAGGCTGAATGGGCGGGGGCTAAACTGCTGTCGGCTGAATGGTCGGGGGTTAAACTGCTGTAGGCTGAATGGGTGAGGCTAAACTGCTGTAGGGTGAATGGGTGGGGCTAAACTGCTGTAGGCTGAATGGGTGAGGCTAAACTGCTGTAGGCTGAATGGGTGAGGCTAAACTGCTGTAGACTGAGTGGGTGGGGCTAGATGAGGTTGAGGTTGAGGTTGAGTCAGTTGTAAAAATAACGTGGAGACGCGAAGTGAACTCCCTCTGAGCTCGTTCTCATCCATATTACTGCCTTGTCAACATGTCAGAGAGGAACTGGAGTGTTTGTGTGTGTGTGTGTGTGTGTGTGTGTGTGTGTGTGTGCTCCGCTCAGCCTGCGCTAACCGCTCTACACGTGTTAGCAAGCGTCGCGTAATTGAAAGAACAAGCAGCTGCTTCACACCTCCTCACACTGAGATAAACTCTCTCTCTCTCTCACCCGCCCACTCCCTCTCTCCTCCTCCCTCCCTCCGTCTGACGCTCTCTGATCTTCCATCACATCCAGACGCAACCTAAACCCCCCCCCACCCAGCCCCTCTACCACCCCCCAACACCCCTCAACACCCCCCAACATCCCCCCTCCCTGCTACAGGTTGATCTACAGCAGGAGCTTCCAGGTAACATCTTTAGAAGAACAGGATCAAACAAAGCTGACATGTCCCATTTCACACATACACTCACACACACTCTGCCGCGTGTCATGTGTGCTGAGAGACGCTCTCATCAGCAGCCCGTACACACACACTCACTCACACACACACACACACACACACACACACACACACACACACACACTCCTCTGGCTGCTTTTTTCTCCCCCTGCCGTCGCCAAGATGTTTCTCCTTCCCTCCAGAGAGAGCTGAGGAATCATGAGGTTATTTTCATGCTTTATTACGTTCCCCCAAAAACCTGACGTGACACAAATTCAGCGTAATAGTCTCCTAAAGGGCCAAGCGAGCGTTCAGGAAAACTGCTAACGGCCCCCGCCGTCCCGGCCTGCTGCCGGAGAGCTTACACACTCCCACTGCACCTCTGACACACGCCCAGCTAACGGAGAACCGGCTCTCTCTCAGTTCCTCCAGTGCAGCCAGTGCCAGCACTAGTGACTACATTATCAATCGATCACACACACTTTAATGAGATCCTGCTGGTGTGGGTGAGCTCCAGCTCAGACCCAGTTACAGTGGAGGTGAATGGAACCATATGTCTCCAGCACAAATATAGTGGAGGTGAATGGAACCAGATGTCTCCAGCACAAATACAGTGGAGGTGAATGAAACCAGACGTCTCCAACACAAATATAGTGGTGGTGAATGGAACCAGATGTCTCCAGCACAAATATAGTGCAGGAGAATGGAACCAGACGTGTCCAACACAAGTATAGTGCAGGTGAATGGAACCAGACATCTCCTACACAAATATATTGGAGGTGAATGGAACCAGACGTCTCCAACACAAATCCAACCATTTTATTCTCTATCGCCCCCAGTGAAGCTCCACGTGTCTCTGAGTGTTTATATGGATGTTGATGATGTAAAATAGTGAATCTGAACTAAATCACTTCTCTTTGGGGACGGCACCCTGCATGTACCCCTCCACCATGAACGGGTTTAGTTTTAGAACCAAAAACTTCTCAGAACTCTAGTAGAACAAGGTCTCAGGCATCAGGCGGCGCAACCAGAACTTTTTGATAGAATAACTTTCTGCGAGGAGCTTTTAGAGGGAGACATCACTGTAAGTCATACTGTGTCCTAAACCACGTCCACAAGTCTGATCCACCTTAAAGAGGAGCTGGGTGTGGTTTGAGGGTCTAGAGAAGCTGAACGTGGAGGGCTGGAGTTCTGCTGGACTCCTTTAACTCTGTTCTGAGGAGCTGCTATTTGTTTTTGTCTCGTCGAATAAATAAGGAAACATCAGAGGATTATTTACACACAGCAGTCTGTCCTGAACAAACACTCCATCACACTCGGCTATGGTTTCAGGGCTCCTCTGCACTTTAACGTATGTGTAGTGTCACAACAGGAAAGCCATTGTGTGTGTGTGTGTGTGTGTGTGTGTCTGTGTGAGAACGTCTCTATTGCAAATCAATTCCGAAAGGCTGGATTACCCCGACCCCGGAGGAAAAACTCAGACACACTCGCATGTTTAATTCAGGATACTGCTGAGGTGTGTGTGTGTGTGTGTGTGTGTGTGTGAGAGAGAGAGAGAGCCTCAAAGGCATTCTGCCGTTTCCACGAATTCAAACAAAAAACCCCCTTTTCTCTGAAAAGGCTGTTTTTTTCCATTTTCGGTGCTCCATCAGCTCTTCAGCTCAGTGATCAGGAAAAACCAATCAGTTCAGACCAAAAAAAACCCCCCAAAAAAACCAAGCATTAAAGCCAGAGTTCAGCGACAAATCACACATTTTACTCTCAGCTCAAATTGGAGGGGAACCATCAGGGACTTCCAGGTCTTCAGAAAAGATCTAATGATTTCTGGGAGCTGAAAAACACATTTTAGTTCATGTTTGTTCAGGAGAATCATGTTTGTGTTTAAACTCTGCAGGATTCAGTTCTGGTTGGAAACAAAAGGGTTAAAAACCAACAGAAAATGGTCCAATCAGGATGTTCCTCTCTTTAGTATCCAGGCAGATGTATCCAAGCGAGCTCTTCTATTGGTCAGGCCTTCAGGAGCTGGACTGAAGTCCCAACATGTTGGATTAACCACCGACATCATCAGAGAGAGGAATCAGCCGATCACGTCCTGATCCGCAGTGGGCGGGGCCAGTTCAGAGAGGGAGAACATCTCACTAGTCTTTCTGGAGGTTCTAGATACATCACTGATGGTGTGTCACATGGTGTAACCAGTGATTGGGTATCAGATGGCCTAACCAGTGTGTGTGTGTGTGTGTCAGATGGTCTAACCAGTGAATGTGTCAGGGGGTTTAACCAGTGGATGTGTGTTAGATGGTCTAACTAGCAGGTGTTTGTCAGATGGTCTAACCAGTGTGTCAGGCAGTCTAACCAGTGATTGTGTCAGGTGGTCTAACCAGTGAATGTGTCAGGGGGTTTAACCAATGGATGTGTGTTAGATGGTCTAATTAGCAGGTGTTTGTCAGATGGTCTAACCAGTGTGTCAGGCAATCTAACCAGTGAATGTGTCAGGTGGTGTAACCAGTGCGTGCGTGCATGCGTGTGTGTGTGTGTATGTGTGCGTGTGTGTTTGTGTGTGTGTGTGTGTGTGTGTGTGTGTCACATGGTGAAGTTTTACTCTAGGACTCTTTACTGAAGGAGTCTCTGTAGAAATGCTGCACACGTTTATTCATATGTCTGCTATACACACAACACGGAACCACTTTTACACACTTAACACATGTACTCTAGAACCCACAGAACATGTTTATGTAAACCTGATCTATTGCTTTAAAGGGTCTTTCAGTCCGAGCTGATATCACGACGAATGGAAGCTAATAGCCATTAGCCTGAACCTACTCTGAAATGCTAACAGGCTCATTAGCAGCAACACGAGCACAGACCCAATCAACCAATCAGCCAATCAACTAATCAATCGATTATTCCAGCGACACCGCAACGCTGACTGCTTCGTTAACGACGCGATTTACAAACTCCTAACGAGCGGGTTCCGGCGAGGCGTTCCCGCCTGGTTCCTCGGGGGCGGCGATTAAACAGTATTGATTAAGACCCGGATCATTTGTAAGATATGATTTACTCCTCAGAACCGTCAGGAGGAGAGCGGAGTGTAAAATGATTAATCATGTCACTCTATCGATCAGACCCAGCCAGCAAAACTAATGGAGCCTGTCAGTCAAAATACAAACAGCCCTCAGATGAAGCTCCGACCTCCAGGCTGCTGCAGGTCCTGCAGACTTCAGGGCCTCCTCAGAAGATCACGGTCCACTGGGGTGTTTGTGTAGGTGTTTGTGGTGTGTAGTTGTTTGTGGAGGTGTTTGTGGTGTGTTGTGTAGATAATTGTGTAAGTGTTTGTGTAGGTATTTGTGGTGGGTCATTGAGGTGTTTGTGTAGGTATTTGTGTGGGAAGTTGTGTAGGTGTTTGTGTAGGTATCTGTGGCGTTTGTGAAGGTCTCTGTGTTGGTTGTGTAAGTCTTTGTATAGAAGTTTGTGGTGGGTCATGGAGGTATTTGTGTAGATGTTTATGGTGTTTGTGTTGGTGGTGTAGGTGTTTGCGTAGGTTTTAGTAGCGTGTTGTGTAGGTGTGTTGTGTCGGTATTTGTGTAGGTGTTTGTGGTGTGTAGGTGTTTGTATTGGTTGTGTATTTGTTGGTGGAGGTGTTTCTGGTGTGTTGTGTAGGTATTTGTGGTGTTTGTGAAGGTCTTTGTGTTGGTTGTGTAGGTTTTTGTATAGAAGTTTGTGGTGGATTGTGGAGGTATTTGTGTAGATGTTTGTGGTGTTTGTGTTGGTTGTGTAGGTGTTTGCGTAGGTGTTTGTAGTGTGTTGTGTAGAGTAAAATCAGTTAATCAGGTACAGGTTCCTATTTTTGTAGGAAGTTATGTAGTTGTTTGTGGAGGAAGTTGTGTAGTTGTTTGTGGAGGTGTTTGTGGTGTTTGTTAAGGTCTTTGTGTTGGTTGCGTAGGTCCTCGTATAGAAGTTTGTGGTGGGTCGTGGAGGTGCTCTTACTGCTGTTACCTGCAATAATGTTGATGGTTTAATCGATTAAACCTCTTTTTAAAAATATTACATTTCCAAGACCTTCTGCCAGTCGCGAGTGCAGATACACCAGAATAATACACAACTCCACTCAGCCCATAAAAATAATTAAAGAGAAAAGAGAGGCGTCAGGAGCACTGATCACGAGGGCTGTTGTGAGCGAACACTAAAAGCGGTGGAGGACGAGGATGTGGGAAGTTCTCCGAAGGCCATGTGAGGAATGCTGAGTGTTTTTTGGAGCTCATTATTGCGGCAGCACGGCCTTATCATTACATCACACTCTCCGTCATCTCGGAGCAGATAAGGGCTCTTCACAAGTGCTCGGCCAAGGAACCCGCTTTTATTCTACAGAGGAACCAGACAATATCTGCCAACCACGGTGGCAGAAACAGAACGAGTTCCCCCGAGAGGTGCTGGCACTCGGCTGACTCTCCCGGTGCTGTGTTTTCGGCTCTTTCTCCGGTGGGAGATTCACAGCGAAAACAGCGATGAGGGCGTTAAGAACCGCGGCGCAATGGAAGCTGCGAGATCCGCGCAAATCTCTGTTAATGTGACACTTCTGGCACAAAGAAAAGAACATCCAGTCAAGCAGATGGACCTAATCCTATGCCGTCACGCGACAACACACTCGCTCCAACTTGGCACGTCTTTCCCGCATCTCACACACACACACACACACACACACTCACACAAACTCTTTAGGAAAGGCATTTCGAGTGAGCAAGCGCGACACTTCTTGATATAACACCTCTTTAAAGAAATTATTTAGCACAAAAACCAGAGGCGGCCCCAAATACAGCTGACTAGCTAAAGCAACAGAGGCTTGGAGACGCTAACATGCTAAAGCTAATGTACTTTTGATCCCCCCAAACTACGTCAATTAGACATTACTGAACACAAGGACACAGTCTCAGATGCTAACCAGCAGGACAAAAGCTTTGATTTAATTATTAGCAACACCTGACACCTTTCATACCTGTAATACTAACAACTTTCACACCTGTAGCTCTAACACCTTTCATACCTGTAATACTAACACCTTTCATAGCTGTAATACTAACACCTTTCATAGCTGTAATACTGACACCTTTCAGACCTGTAATACTGACACCTTTCACACCTGTAATACTAACACCTTTCATACCTGTAATACTGACACCTTTCATACCTATAATACTAACACCTTTCATACCTGTAATTCTAACACCTTCAATACCTGTAATATTACCACCTTTCACACCTGTAATGCTAACACCTTTCACACCTGTAATACTAACACCTTTCATTCATGTAAAACTAACACAGTCTCAGATGCTAACCAGCAGGACAAAAGCTTTGATTTAATTATTAGCAACACCTGACACCTTTCATACCTGTAGCACTAACACCTTTCATACCTGTAGCTCTAACAGCTTTCATACTTGTAATACTAACAGCTTTCATACCTGTAATACTAACACCTTTCATACCTGTAACTCTAACAGCTTTCATACCTGTAGTACTAACACCTTCTACACCTGTACTGTTAGCACACTAATCTCCTTTAGCCTCGGTCTGTATTACATGTTTCTCTACACGGCTGAGTCAGAAAAGGGTGACCTGGCTAAAGGCTAAAGGCTAAGTGTCTTTAGACATGAGGAAGGAGGCGGTAAGTCCCGGCAAGGCGGGGCCGGACTGTTTACGGGGCTGTTGGTTCTCCCTCCGCAGGGCTGAATTAGCGCAGTGCTACGAGGCCTGCCAGCAGTCAAATGCCCTTTAGCTGAGCCGCGGGTTCAGTTAACATCATTAGCCCTGCTGGCATGGCTCTTGAAGCACCACAGAGAGAGAGAGAGAGAGAGAGAGACAGAGAGACAGAGAGAGAGAGAGAGAGACAGAGAGAGATAGAGAGAGAGAGAGAGACAGAGACAGAGACAGAGAGAGAGAGACAGAGACAGAGAGAGAGAGAGAGAGAGAGAGAGAGAGAGAGCACTCCATCTGTCTGATCACCTGAGATTCCACCACACAATCACAACACAATAATACCAGTAAAATTATACATAAATATATATACAGTCATGTGAAAAAATGAGGACATCTTATGAAAGTCTGCGTGTTTCTGTAACATTTTTGGACGTGTAGATATTTAATCTATATTGTAACAATACTGGGAGATTCAAGTAATATAACTAAACAATAAAACTGAAGAAAAGACTCTTCAAAATCTTCTGTAAAATGTAATTTCTGGTGAGGAATAAATCAGGACACCCCACATTTTCTTCCTTAAAATGGCTCAAATCACATACAGGTGTGTCACATCAGGTGCACCTGATTAGAACATCATTACTCAGTGTTTTGAAGGACGCTCACCCTGTTTAAACCTCAGACGTTTAGTCTGGTGTGCACCTGACTGTTGAAGTGAGAATGGACCCTATGGTGAGATTAAAAGAGCTGTCTGAGGCCTTCAGAAAGAAGATTGCAGCAGCTTGTGAGTCTGGTAAGGGATTTAAAAAGATCTCAAAAGAATCTGAAATCAGACATTCCACTGTCTGGAAGATAGTCTACAAGTGGAGGACTTTCAAAACAACTGCCAACATGCCCAGGTCTGGCCATCCAAGCAAGTGCCTCTTGTCAAAGTGTCAAAGTGCCTCTACACTCAGAAAGAGACTGCACAAGTTTAACTTGTATGGGAGGTGTGCAAGGAGGACACCTTTACTCTCTAAGAGAAACATGAAGGCCCGACTGAAGTTTCCCAGAGAGAATGTAGACAAAGACCAGGACTTCTGGAATAATGTTTTTTTGGACTGATGAGTTTGAAATAGAATTATTTGGACACCAGAACAGAGGACATGTTTGGCGTAAACCAAATACAGAATTCCAGGAAAAGAACCTCATACCAGCTGTGAAGCATGGCGGTGGAAGTGTCATGGTTTGGGGACCTGGCCAGCTCACCATCATAGAATCCACCATGAACTCTACCGTGGATCAGAGGGTGCTTGAGGAACATGTGAGACCATCTGTGAGAAAATTAAAGCGGAACTGGACCCTGCAACAGGACAATTACCTTAAACATACCAGTAAACCCACCAAGGACTGTCTGAAAACTCAGAAATGGAGAGTCCTGGATCTTAGGCCCAGATCATAAATCCACTGAGACGCTGTGGGGTGATTTGAAACAGGCTGTACACGCAAGAACCCCCTCAAACATCTCACAGCTGAGAGAGTTCTGCACTGAGGAGTGGGGGAATGTTCCTCAGACCGATGTCAGACTGGTAGACGAATACGAGAAGCATCTCACTGCAGTGATTTCAGCCATAGGGGGGAACAGCAGCTATTCGGGGGCGTCCCAACTTCTACATCAGTTAGAACACACGCTTCTGTTTATCTTTTGTTTACTGAGTAAAACAAGATTCATTTTTGTTGTTTACCTGCAATTAAATCACACACACCATACACAAACACCATACACACACTCACATACACTCTCACACACACTCATATACACACCATACACCACACACACACTCATTCGCACACTCATATACACACTCACACACACTCATATACACACCACACTCACACACACACACACACACACACACTCATATATACACACACACACAGGTACGGTGAGGGTGGTTAGCTCTAGTGTTAATCACTCGTGAGCGGATCAGTGTCAGTGAGCGCTAACGTCAACACCGCACGAAGAACCATGAAGAACCTCCCATTAAACATCTACTCCCACTTAAACAACAACAAAGAACCTTCACTTCTGCTGCCCAGGCCACTCAGTGATTTTTGAAACATTAATGTTCCAGAATTAACATCCAGAATCAATTCTAATAAAATTAAGCTCTAAAAATCAGTTCTAACAAATTTTACATCAAGAATAAAGTTCTGATAAAAATAAGGTACAGACTAAATATTAATCATTTCTTATTTACTATCATCACTGGTTTTATGGGTGTATTAAATGAAATGTAATGTTGAGTGAAACACATTAAGTATGTTTTCATATATCATTATTATAATTTCCTTATTATGTTACTTTCTATTCTATTCTATTCTATTCTGTTATAATAAATTATATTATTTTATATTATATTAAATTATATTATACGGTATGATATATTATATTACATTATATTGTATTATATTGTATTACAATATTATATTATATTATATTACTTTTATATTATATTATAATAAATTATATTATTTTATTTTATATTTTATATTACATTAAATGAATATATTACATTATATTATATTGTGTTACATTGTATTATATTGTACTATATTTTATTATATGACATTATATTATACTATATTATATTACTATCATGTCTGATTCACCTCGGTCACGCACCCTACGAAGCCAGTTCCCCGAATTTTGACCACGTGCAGCCCTGGACGCAGAGTGTTGACATCATTGTTGTTGCGTGCTTGGTCTTCGGGAGCCTAGGCGACCCAGGTGTTAGCACTGAGCACATTAGCTGGGTTGCCCGATGACATGTCCATGTGAGTCTCGTTTAGTTAAAGTGAAGCTTGTTAAGTGTATTATTGTTTGTGTAGTGTGACTGGCTGTCTCTGTCTGTGTCTGGGTTTAAAAGCGCACCAACATGCTACCTCCATCAGTGTTCGTCTCGGGTTTGTATGTGACTTTCTAAAGTACTTCGTCTGCGTCTTTATGTGCTAACAGCCTTTGGACTCGTGTGGGAGATCCCCTGGAGCTCTATCTTGTGAACGGTTCTCCAAGTGGCAGTTGGAGAAGCTTCAGTCTACACAAGCCATGTTTATTGTGGTTGGAGGCTCCACAGGATCCAGATCTATACCAGCGACTGTTACCCTGTGTTTGTCTCCATCTGTCTCTGCAGGCATGAGGTGTTCATCCGTGTCCACTGCGGATTTAAACAGTGGAACTACTCGTCAGGCTAAGAAGTCTCTGAAACTGTAGCTCAGGTGTAAAGACTGAGATCTGTCCCCTGGCTCGGGTTCTCTCACGCAGGAGAAGGTCTCCTCGAACCTCTTTGTACAATTGTGGACTTTAGCGTTTGTGTTTGGAGCTCGGTGAGCTCAATCATCTGTTTCGATTCATTAAAGCAAACTTGAGAATCTAAAGCTGGGTCCTGCAGTGCATCCTTCTGACATGACAATTACATTATATTATATTACTTTAATATTACATTATAATAATTATATTATATTACATTATATTATATTATTTTAATATTATATTAAATTATATTATATTACATTATATTACTGTCAGGTCTGAGGGTTGCGGCCACTAGAGGCCGCC
>JBBPCZ010034826.1:0-13621 GCA_037974445.1 Brycinus macrolepidotus
TTATTCTTTTTAGTTTTATTTAGTATGTTTATTAATATTAATGTGAAGAATACACTCACTGCTCATGTAAACAATTTTTAATATGATTTTCGCAGGAGCCTAAGACTTGCACAGTACTGTAGTTACTGTCACTCTATCAATTCAGCCTCCTTGTCTGACCATTTGATGCAGATTACCATAGACATTCTCCTGATCACTTTGGGCTTTTTCTGACCCTTTCACTGAGTAAAACTAGATTTTTTCCAGTGTCTGATTAAGCCTTACACTACATGCGCATCCCAGGACTGACTGGATATGTCTGGTTGGTCCTTTGGGAAGGCACTTTAAACCTCACTGCTTCAGTTCAGAGTTAATTAGAATGATCAAATAATAATAATAATCATCGTTATAATGAAATAATACACTGTGAAACCAGAACTAGCCTAGAACTCTGTCTGGGCAGCTAAATGTGCTTTCATTTTGACAACATGTCCACAAAGTAGCCATCAGTCAGGAAGGTAAATGTTTCACTTTGCTGTAAGGTAAATGAAGTGTGAATTAAAGGGCTGTCAATGCTGATGTATAGTATAACCCTTTCCTTTTTCCCTTTCATGCTGTTTTATATGACTGACTGTGTTTTCTAGGCACCAGTGTTGGGATCCTCTTTCTGATTCACAAACTGTCTACACACACTATGCTGTCCTTGAGATGTAGGATTTGGGGTCACCGCTTCATTGCTTATGGCTTTTTCCACACCTCCAGCCTCCAGCTGTTTGAGCCACAGTCTGGACTTCAGCCTGTCTGGTTTGCCCAGAGAAGCTCTGTCATTTGTGGAAGAGCTCACTGGCGTTCGACATTTGGAAGGTACTAAGCTGTTCTACCACACTGGCTAAAGTAGCAGTGCCACTGTATGCACCGGATTGCCCCCCTGCTAGGAATTGGGCAAAGTTTTGTGTTTGGGTAACGCTTTGTGCCGCTCATGCATTCTCAGGATTCCTGCGTCAGGACGTCAGTCATTTGTAAGTGGCTCTGCTCTCTAGGAAGACAAAAAGAACAAGGAATGGGGGGGTGCCCTTTCTTTTTCTTCCATCTCTTTCCTTTTGTCTTTCCCAGACAACCCAAACCAAGCAGAAAGCTCAATCAGGGGGATTTAGCCCGCAAGATAGGCCGCTCGCCTGCCTGCTAGGGCTCAATACAGAATAATAGGGGTCTGCTAAAGCTGTTGGTGTGAGGCTTAGTTTTTGAATTAAATAGAGCAGAGCAGAGCATGCAATACAGAGGAATGCAGATCTGCTTCTCACATCCTAAAGTGAGCTGTTCCACCAAGAATTGCTGACACAGGCCCTGCTTTTATTTAAGTATACTTATTTCCTTTTTTATTTAGAACTTTCACTTCTCTCCTCAAGAATGTATCTCAAAACTACTTTCACTCCTGTATAGTCCTCTCTCTAGCTTGATTTTTACTCTCACTTTCTCTCTCTTGCTAATTGAGATTTCAGCTTGATGAAGGGAAGGGCTCCACGTACAGATAAATCGTATCACATGGTGTCCGTGAAACTGGAGCAAGCCAGGCTGTGCAGGATGGTCAGGGCTATTAATGCAGATATGCTTTGATCACACCAATTATTTAAACAGAAAGCATGTTCCTGAGAATAGGTAGAGTTTTGTGAATTAGACTCCCCCCTCCTTCCTCGTATTTCAGTCTCTTTCCACATATCTGCGCCACAAAGGCACCCGCTCAGTGTGAAGGAATGTGTCTTGTCTAATTGGATCTGCAGCAGGCCTTTTATACTAAATGTCAAGTCTATTTTAGTAATGTCACACTTTTATAAACACAACAGCAGAGGTTTAGCCAGAATTCTGCATCAACCAAGGTGGATTTGGAGTCTGCCGTCCTGTCAGGGAGTCTTGCGTCACACAGTGGCCTGCGTTTTGCCCCCATCACGAGGAATAAAGTAGGATGCCTGCCCTTCCAGAGCTAACTTTCGGCGTGCGGATATTTTAAGAGGAGCGGACAGCGCGTACTCAAACAAGGCCAGGACAATTAAAGCGATACAAACAACCATTTCGCTCGTCTCCGTCTCCTCCAGGGCCGTAGCACACTCCTTTAACCCACCTAAATGTTTTCCAGCAGCACATTTTCACCCCAAATCCTTTTTTCTCCTTTCCTCTTCTGGGGATTTAAAGGATTTAGAGTTATATTGCCTGACCTTTGTCTTAACCTTGCTAAAATGCCTGCAGGGCAAAAAAAAAAAAAAATCACAATAGTATAAAGCATGGATGCCTTCCCCCTCCCCCTCACTCTTTTTTTTCCTCCCCCTTTTTGGCTTCCTAAGCCAAAAATAGCAGCTCCTCATCTGCTGTAGCCATTCGACTGCATGGTCAGAATTGGAGCACATCGTGCCGGAGAATGACGTGGGATAGAGAGGGCCTGGGAGAATGTGATGATCCTCGGATGGGCTTCGGGAGTGGAAACCCAGAGCGGTGCTACAATCTCCCGCAGCTGCACCCATCCGCACGCCCAGTGACCAAACTCGTGCCTGCTGGTCATGGCAACCCACTGTGTCAGCGTATTCCTAACAAGGTCAAGGGCACTGTCCATGTAGTGCCTTATAAAATATTCCAACATTCACACCTCGCTGCTGCTGCTGCTTCTTCTGTCCCTATTTTTTGGACAGTTAAGTTGCCCCAGATAAAGCAAGCTTGCGTTTGCCTCTAAGGTCGCAGCTTTTTAAGCCAGCACTTATCTGGTTTCGTCATTATCTGCGACCCACCTCTCCGGTCTCTAGTCGTCTATTTAACGTTTCGGGTATTGTCACCTCCAGCCTTGCCGTGATTGGTTGGATGGCTTAGAGGAGCATTCCAGGGCCGTCTTGAGCATTGTTCTCGTTTCTGATAAGAGATGGAAGAATGTTAATGACCCTTTACAGTTGGAGGTGCCTTCATGGTTGGTGTATCGTGACCGACACTGGACAAACACGGACCTTATTGCAAGAAGCACTTACCAAAAACGTCACTGAATTCTTGACCTCAGCAAAATCTGGTGCCTGGTAAGACGGTTCCAGGTTTCATGGACGTCTGGGTTTAGTTAAATGCTTTAATTAAAAGTGCTGAAACTTGAATTTGGATCTAAAATCAATATAAAGCAAGGTCAAAATGATCTGTCTTGTGCAAGTGTGCACTGCACCTCAGTCCTGTAAATTGAATTTTAGCTTCATTAACACCAGCAGCTTTAAGCAGTACAGGAAGCTAAGTTTGTGGGGGAATCCTTGTAGCGGTTTAGGGAACTGATCTGTTATTTAAACACGCAAAACTGTGTGTATGGTGTGAAATGCTTCTTTGGTAGATTCCAGAGAAAGGAGGGTAGCATGACATGTCAGTGAGTCTTAACACGTATTCTTTGGAAGTATTGAGCAGGGCTTTTTCTGATTGTGTTCCAAATATGAATGACAAACAGTTTTCTTACAGAACAGTCTCACCTTTGTATTTGTTTGGGGGGATGGGCGGCACATCGAGGACCTAGATACACTCAGGCCTATTACTTTCCACTGTAGTTCCTCTGCACTGGAATAATTATGGGTGCTGTGAAATATTTAGGCTGGTTATGCTTCAGGACTCGTGTTCTCCAGTCCCTCGGCAGAGCAGGCTCCACTGCCTCATGTATTTTACAGAGTGCTACGTAGGCCTGTGCCTGATCTCTGTTCACTCAGCTAACGTGAGCCTTACGATGTTAAAAACATATTTGCCTTTGCTTCAAAAGGCTTTTTCATTTGTTTATTTTGCACAAATCATATAAAGGCATATATAATGACAGATCATTGAAATTGCGTTAAAATATTTATTAAATATAATGGGAGATTAAATTTCAAACCAACACTTAACCTATTTATTATACTCCATAAACACAAAGATTAGGTGTTACAGTGGAGGCCAGTCACCTGACCAGTCCTGGTTCCAGTATGAAGAGCGTCAGTGCCGTTCTCCCTGTCCTACATTGTGAACTGACATAATGGCGCACCTTTTCAAAGGCCAGCTATTATGGATGACTAAATACCTCACAGTTATACAACTATTCAAACGAGAGCCCTGCTTGGTTGTTTATCTGTGCCTCCGGACAGACTGTGAAACCGCTCTCTGAGCAGATGAAACTAGTTTTAAAGGAACAGTTTAACCATTTTTTATTTCCTCAAGATTTGGCCAAAATGTTGACGAAGTAAAACAAATATTAAACAGGCCTACAGCGAAGTGTAAAAATCTACTCTGAACCCTTTACAAAAAGTTTTAATGGTAATGAAAAAGGGAGTTCAGTTTGTTCCTCTCGTTTTACAGCGCCAGTCAGTACAGATATTTTCAGTAAGTTTGATCTACAGAACAACAGTGAAGACGTTGGCGATGTAGAGCTCTGTCACTCTTTCTCTGAGGGATCTTAGACAAAATATTTATAGTCACTATATGAAGATATAATACGAAGCCCAGTGACATATAAAGATAGGAAAAATAGACTAAAACAGTGGAGATCCTGCAATATGTTGGGGCCAAGTAAGTAAAAATAATACAACTAATTGCTGTGTGTGACCAGCCGTTCATATTTGTTGACAGTGATTGATTTTATATCACATACTTTTGCCTATTATAATCAGTTTGTGTTTATTTTTATAAATTGTTTTTATTTATCGTTTTTGGCAAAGAACAATTGCCAAAGGCATCACTGTCATTTCTTAACCAGCATTTTTATGGGGGAGGTGAATTTGTATGTATTTGACCAAACCCAACTATTCCTTCAGTGTAACCCAGCTCCTCGTAATTATGCAAATTCAGATGTTTGTTGGGGGGAAAGATGTGAAAACTGGAGATAAAAGATTCTGCTCTGTTTGGTGAGCACAGCGGATGAAGTCTGGCGCGTATTCCTCTCCCTTTCCAGTCTCATGAATATTTGATCTTGAGCTGTGGGTTCTTGATGCATGAGGAAGAGCCTCGTTTTGACCTTCGTCAGTCTGATGAGCTGCGCTGGGGTAATCAGTCTGGGCACTTATTTGTCAGAAGGCCGGTCTGTGCTCGGTCAGTGTCTTCTGTGAGGCTGCAGGGCGAAGGCTAACAGGCTATTAGCATCACCAGTGTGAGCTGTTAACACAGGGCCCTGCAGGCCGCCTGACTCGTGCCCGTGTTCCTGCAGGGTTCTCGGTCGCCGAGGGCTTGTGTAAGCCCAGATGGAGGAGATCAGGAAGGCAGCACGACACTCTCCATGTGATTCCAGCCTGAGCTGCAGGGATCCGGCCCGGACGCCCTAATCTGGGCTGCTTTGCTCTCAAGCTGTGAACGAGAGAGAAAACTTATTGGCTGCACTTTTCAGGCTTAGCGGATGTGGATCAGGCCGGCGGTAGCTAGATGATCAGAAAACACCCTGAGCTTCGTAAAGCTCGTTACATCAACAAGCTGCAAAGCCCTCAACCAGAGCTTTCATTTCCTTTCACAATTGTACAATATCTTTCTCTCCCCCCTCTCTTTCTTTCTCTCTCTCTCACACTGTCTCTCTCTCTTGCTCTCCTCCTCTCTCTATGTCTCTCGGTCTGACTCTCTCTCTCGCGCGCTCTCTTGTTCTCTCTCTCTCTTTCTATTGCGGTCATTCTTGATCTCTCACTCTTGCTCTGCCTTTATCACTGCTCTTCCTCTCTTTGTTTCTTCTTGCATGTATTCTGTCCATTTTGTTTCTCTCTCTTGTGCTCCCTCTCACTCTCCTACTCTCTTTGTCTTACTCTCTCTCACTTTTGCACTTGATCATTCTCAATCTCTCAACTCTTGCTCTGCCTTTATGACTGCCTTTGTTAGTAGTCTCTCTCTCTCTCTCTCTCTTATTCTCTCTCTTTCTCTTATTCGCACTGTCATTCTTTATCTTTCACTCGTCTTCTGCCTTTATCACTATTATTCATCTCTTTCTTTTTGCATGTAGTCTGTCCATTTCTCCTCATTCTCTCACTCTCTTGCTCTCTCTCTGTATTTTTCTCTCTCTTTCTGTTGCAGTCTGCCATTGTCAGTCTCTCAGTCTTGCTCTGCCTTTATTACAGTTCTTCTCTCCTTGTTCCCTCTTGCCTGTACTCTCTCCATTTCTTCTCTCTCTCACTCTCTCTCTCACATGCTCTTTCATTTTTATGTTATACTCTTGCTCTCTTTCTTTCTTCTCTTTTTCTTTTCCTTCTCTCTCTCTCATGCTCTGTTTTTTTCTACATTGGTCTCTTTGTGTATCTGAGTGTATCTTTCTTATGCTCTTGCTCTCTCTCTCTCTCTCTCTCTCTCTCTCTCTCTCTCTCTCTCTCTCTCTCTCTCTCTCTCTCTCTCTCTCTCTCTCTAGCTGATGTACAGTGCACCGCTCTGCAGAGTTTTACTTTCGTCAGACAGCAGTAAGAAACCCGCAATTCCAGCCAGCTCCGTCTATTAATAGAACTGTAGTGTAACTTTCAGCAGCATCCTAAAATTTACACCTCACTTCACAGAGCTCTTTCTCTCTGTCTCTCGCCCACTGTGTATCAGTTTCACGTGAGCTTGTTTTGCTTTGTCCTTTTTCTCTCACGGGGAAAGGGAAATGTAAAGCTTCCTGAGGACCCCCCCCCCCATGAGGAAGCTGACAGTGCGCATGTCTGCCAATGGTGACATTGTGACTTTTGCCCTATTATGGGGCCCAAGCCGCTGTTTCCTCTTTCCACATGGCTCTCCACCGATCATCGGATATTAACCCAGTGGCAGCTCTGCTGATTGTGCTGCGTGAGTCACGTCTGTAATGACACGGCTTGCCATCGTTGGAGGTTTATAGGTCACGCCAAACGCTCGGCTTTGATGTGTGGTGAAGAATGAAGCCAGGTATTGCCTGTGCGGTAGCAGAAGTGAATAAAAAGCAGGTTAGGCCTGTGTCTGCATGACTTCCTCCCTTGTGGTCTTGCACCAGCAACGCGCCGTCAGTGGTGGCAAAGCCTGCCATGTTGCATAACTATGGTTTGCTCTATTTTACCGAGCTTGCCTTCTCGCCAGTAAAGCACAAAGAGCCGTTTTGTGGTATTTAAAGAAGATTTAGTGTTCAGGGAAACTGCTGTGTCAGAGCCAACCTTTGCCACCTTGGGGAACCCTCAGGGCCTCCTTGACCTTCAGAGAAGGTCTTATGATCTCTGGCAGAAAGAACAAAAATACATGTCTAATTATGGTTCTTTTTATTCCATAGAATAATTATGCTTGTTGTTTTTAATATCGTCATACTCTGATTTCATAAAACAAAGGGTTAGCATCTTAATGGCCTACAAAAGCCGGGCTCTCCCTTTGCTTACATGTCAGATTAACCTCCCACAATAACTAGAAAATTACATGGGAATCAATTGTTTTTTTGATTTACGATGGGTGCGGCCCATTTTGCACGAGAAAACGTTGATTCTAGACACGCCACTGACTGTGAATACCACTCAAAACCAGGTTTCGGAAGCGGGAACTGTCAGGACTCTTTACTGATTTTAAACAGCTTTTGAACTGTGTTCTAAAGTGATTATCCTTCCCACTCACTGTCTATGCTGAATTCCTCCTTTATTCGTTTTTGCACCATTTACTTGTGTTGTACTTTGATGTTGCACTACAGTCTGCACTAGTTTGTCTTATTGTCGTATTGTGTTGTCCTGTCGTATTTACGCTATCATGTCTCATTTACATTTGATCTTGTCTTGCACCGTAAAATGTCACACCATTTTGCGAAATACTATTTTGACCTTCTGTGTACTTTGTATATGGCTGGGCGGAAAAACAGTCTTGAGAAGGAGTCACTGTAAAACTGCTACATATGAACTCTTATTTACAGTACTGTGCAAAAGTCTTGGGCACCTGCGAAAATATTTAAACACTGTTTAGATGAGCAGTGAGTGTTAACTCACATTAATATTACTAAATATACTAAATAAAACGAAAAAGAAAAAATACAAGTAACATTCCACAGTAAGTAGTGATGTTATATTCAGTATATTGATGCGTTCCTTGTGGAAGTCCAGTATTACTTGTAGTTTCATCAGAAACCTGGTTTGACTCGATCAGTCCTTCATTAAATTAAACCAGGAGCTGCTGATGGAGTTTCACTAATCTAAACAATGGCTGGAGGAACCGAGGAGGAATCTGGAACCAAACATGTGTTCTCCTCACCACCTCACGCAATATCAACTACTTTTATACAAACAGAAAAAATCTTGATACTTTTCACTGCTTTCCTGTTTGTTTGCATTTATTTTAATGTTCACTTTGCTGGCAGAAAGACACTTTATTACTTTATGCTCAGAAAAAGAGATTTAAACAGTTTGCACACCTGCCTAAGACCTTTGCACAGTACTTTGTTAATGTCTTTCACAAGCTTCAAATAAAACAGTGAAAGTCTTGTACAAGTATGTCTGTTTAATCCAGAATGGCTCAGAAATGTTAATGCACAACACTTTTAGCTTAGAGGTGACCTCTTTATACTAGAAATGTTTTTTTTTTTTTTTCTCTTCTCGTATTTTTTGACATGTATGGCCCGAACTGAAGGCCTGACTCAGATAATTGTGGCTCAAAATGCCCTGTCATCCATTTTGAACGCTGGTCTATTAGCACATAAAGTAAATTAGTGCTTTCAAACAAGCTCCCTTTAGTTCCAGCTCTATTCTTCATGCAGTCCACAGAAGCTGTTAAGCATATGGCCCGGTCCTAACAGGCTGTGACACAGCTGAAACCGTCAGGCAGTGAAGGGGACCACACTGTGTGGGTTTTTAAAAAATTTTTTATCAGCGTCTTTCACTTGTTGATACCACATGAAAGGCTGGCATGGAGAGGGTTCCAGGTGCTGCCAGCAGCCAAACCCATGCCAGGTATTTTTTTTTCCTCAGTCTCTTTCTGGCTGCCTGTTTCTGTCTTTCTGTGTCTGTCATTTAACCCTGTCTTGCCTAATATCTCGCCGCCCCCACAGTAATTTATACGCAGCCTAATATCTTTGATCAAATCCTCGTAGAGATTTTAGACACCGTCTCTGAGCGTAATCTCTTTCTGAAGTAGCGACATCAGCTCTGGTGTCAGCCAGTTCACTGCAGCTTGGGTCTCAGCATTTATCAAGTTAACGTCTGTCTCACTATCTTGCTGTAAGCTTCTTGTGCTGTAAGGCTTGGTGTAGGCATCATAATCGTTTCCTTTTTATGGCAGGGTAGATTTGGTCCAGTATTCAGACCAAAGTAGAATAATAAAGTAGATTGCCAGATTTGTCTACTACAAATACCATTGTTTTGCACTTTCTAAAACAAATAATTAAATAAAAGTGAATAAATAAATAAATGAGCTTATATCTTTTGCACTTGTATAGCCTCCATTAAGGTCTGTCATTTGTCAATTTGCGATAACGGTTTGTTTCTTTTGAATAAAATGGTGGAAATAAACTGTGTTCAATTAATTGGAGAATTAATCAACAGATTAATCGATAATGAAAATAGCTGTTAGTTGTAGCTAAGCCTGCACAATATGTCATTAGCCAGTTGATATTGTAGTACCGGGCTCTGCATTACTGATATCACTAAAGACTGCAGTATGCAAATGGTTCTCTAACCAATCACAGTGTTTCTGACAGGGTGATCAATCACAGCTCCAGGTGAGTTACTGGGTGTTCTGATGAATCGTGATCTTCATTTAATCCAACAAAAGTCTCATTTTTAATCATGAAAGGTGTTGGTGAAGCGGTGCATGAATGGGCGGGGCTAAACTGCTGTAGCCAGAGTAGGGAGATTTATTTAAATTGTTGGTGGTGACATCACAAAACTGTGATTTGAAAATGTTTTTTTTGTTGCTTATTTTCCAGATATGGACTGTATGGATGAGGGGAGTAAAGGTGCCATTTGAAACAATATTTACAGACTTTAAGCCTTTTTAATTCCAGAAAAGTGATGATATGGGCACTTTAATACCACTAAAGGCATTGCAGTCATAATATGTAGCAGCAAAATCGTAATACTGATGTGTTGCCCATATCGTGCAGCCCTAGTTCCAACAATGTCAAATTGGTAAAAATAAAGCAAAGCAGTGAGAATTATTTTATTGATGTAAAATGGTATATTTAAATGGCAGAAACAGAGGATAATCAGTGCATTAAAGGGTTAACTGGAACATCGCCTGTTTTCTGTTGACTAAGTGGTGAGCAACTCGGCTAACCCCCTGGAGGAGGATGTGGTTGACCTGTGGAAAAAAAAAGCGCCCTTGTGCTTCGGTGGCTGGTGAGAAGCTTTCAGTGACAATAAAAGAGTGACTCATAGGCCATAAGACAGGTGTGCGTATGTAAGGTAAGGAAAAGATGGAGCGGAGTTGATGTCACCGTAGTGTTTCCTTACCAGTTCCCATGACTCCCTGTCTACACCGTCATGTCGTGGCTTGTGTTTTCAGACTGGAATCTTTTTCCCTGGAGATTCGAGTCGGCTTTGATTGGTTTCCCGAGGAGTCCAGGTTCAGTGACCACACAGGCTGTCCTGCAGGGACCCTAAGACAAACACCGTCATTGAAGAAGTGAAAGGAGGAGAACCTTTAGTGAATGGTTTTCACTGACCCCAAGGAAATCCTCTTTTGTTTTGTTGTTTTTTTTTTTTTTTTACGTGTTTTTTTGGCTCGTGCTACCTCCCAATCGCACACTGCCCACATTCATCGCAGATTGAGGCCTGCCATTGTGTGCCATAGCTCATGCCAACATGACCCACATCAAGCAGATACACCATTAAAGTGCTTCTTTTGCAGCAGGATGGTTTCCAGATGCGTGAGTCACTGCATCATCGCTGTTCACCAGGCCTCTCCCACTTCTCTGCTTTGTTGGGGAGAGAGAGGTCACTCTCCTTGCACTGTCCACTGCTGTTCTGGGCTTCTGGGCCAGCTTTGATGCTTATTCCCAGGTTTGCTGACAGATTTAGCCCATTTTTCTTTCCTCTATTGTCCGTACGACTTTACCAGACCTATTTTCTCTGGCATGGCCACCCGTAATCAGCGTTTCTCTCAGGGCCTGAGCGGTTAGTCTTCTAAAGAGCAAAAGCCTTATCGATGTTCCTGTTAAAATCGACTGCTTTCCATGTCTCTCTTTTCAAGTCACCCCCCTCTCCCTGTCTCTCTCTGGGTTTCTATAAATAGAACCCATGTGGGACAGAGGTGTTTGCAACCCATGATTTACATTTTGAGCAGTACTTATTTACCTCTGCTGAACTCCGCTCTGCTGCACTATTCCAATAAAGGAGGGCCTAATAAACAGGTTGGGCTGGAATATAATCAAGCGTTTTCTCAATACATGTCGGTATATTTAGTTTTGAGGCTTGATAAGTTAGAACAGATAAAAAAAGAACCAGCGGTGCATGTTGAAGAAATGCATTTTACATGCAGTGCAGCACTAAATTCAATTTAACAGGCCTTTAAAGTGAATTATGCTCTTAGTCAATGTACTTTAAATACCGACAAGACCCACAATATGCTTAGAAAAGCATGTTGTGGCATAATGTGACATAACTCGTGACAATAACAATAAAAATTGTCATACTGCCCACCCCTAAGTGCAGACAGTGGTGAGCCATCCATTCCACTCAGTCTCTCTTTTAAATAGGCCTGTTTTTGGCAGCCTATTATGACCATATATTAACGTCACATTGGTACATATTGTCATCGTAATTATGCGTTAAATGGCATGTTCTTTTAGAGTTAATTGACTATCCAGTCAAAAAGACCACAAAAAACAAATCTAAATTGTTTGAGGGCATGTGGTTAATAAAAGCATTTGCAGTCTGTTCGGTGAAGATGCAAACGATGCAGTTTGATTATTAGGGCTGTTTAGGAAAGAGAACATGATGGCTGTAACGAGTGAGGAGTAATTGTAATGATTATTATGGCCTGTGAAAGCCTGCTTTCTTCATAAAGAACAGATCTAAACAGATTTTAGCAGGTTTTTAATAGTTATTTCCTTCAAGACGTCGTCTGACACCTTAGGCTATAATTGGATCAGAGCATCTTTTCTCATTCTCTCCCTCTCTCACAGAAACGTAGGTGTTATTTGGGTTTGTTCACACTCCGAACAGACCAAATGGTTTTGCTTGTCGTTAGCGTTTCGCTGAGCTCTGGGGTTGGTGTCATGGCTTACCGCTGGCTTCTCGCTGCTTAGAAGGCTGTCATTATTTGAACAAGATGTCAGGAACTTTATTGAGGCCAGTCAAAGGGCAGTGGCCGTCTTTTGTAAACAGCTTTCTGTCCTTTATGAATACGCGTAGTGTACTCACTGTTGAACTTTTGCTCTTTGTTCCTGTAGTGAGTTCAATAGGTATGTTGTGATGGGTGAGAATTAACGGGGAACTGTCAATTTCCACATAATTCAGTCGCTGACATGTACACCAGGTAATTTACTGTGTTTTGACTTGAAATAGTTCGTTGTGCAGATATTTTCTAACTTTTTTGTGCAGTGGTAGTGAATGGAACCAGGGGTCATGGTGTCAAGACAAATATAGACATGTTATTTTCTGTCGACAACCATTAGTGAACCTACACGTATCTTCTGAGTCTTTGTATGGAACGTTAATGATGGTAAAATTGTGGGAAATCTGGAAAAGGAAAAGAAACTTGCATGTACCTGTCCTGCTAAAAGTACTAGAAGCACTTTTTAGGCTAAGCCCTCTCAAATCTATCATAAAACAATGTTTCAGACTGTTTTGTTTAATAACTTTCTGTAAGGGATTTTTAAGAGGCATTAAACACTTTAGACATTGTGAAAACCATGGTGACCCGGTTAGTTTCTCTAGTTTTTCCAAAACTAACCATTTGGCATCAAACCTAAACTTTTGTTTGAATCTTAAACATTATATTGAAATGTAGTAAAATTGGTGAAATTCCCCCAGGTGTGCATGACGCACAGCCAGGTGTTAATTATGTTATTGGATCAGCTTGGAAGTTCATATCGGTGCATCCCTAGAGATTATCTGGTTCATCAGTAGCAAAATGACTTAAATTTTTCTGGGTTTAAGTGCATTTAAGCCCTAAATAGCTTGTGTAGATTCGATTTGATTCGGTTAGATTAGATCTTTGTCATATGTATGTTAACACAGGAACAAAATTACAATGAAATTTCTTGGATGAAAATAAAACATCACTCAGCATTTAAGGTAAAGCAATATAAAATTGTTTAAATAGATAAGCTAGGAAAGTAAATAAGAAAAAGATAAGATAATAAATGAGATAAGAAATAAAAAAAAATAGATAAGAAAAAGATATCAATTCAAAAAGTTATATGTATTGGGAAAAGTATGTACGTGTATACATTGGTGGGGTGTAGTGTAGGCACCAGTATTGCACATTAGATAAAGGTTTAAATGATTTCCAAATGCAGTTCTCTCTTATTCCCCTTAGCATAAGCCCTTTAGGCCGTAAGTACACAATTTAATGGTGTTTTTTTTTTTTGGGGGGTTTCATTTGACAATCATTGAACCAGCGACTGAATGGCTCAACTTTCGCCCAGCACTGACACTAAGAATATATCAGTGTCTGTGAGGAATACCACACACCCATCAGCACATTCACCCCCACACAGAAGGATAGATCCCCACACACTCCACAACCATATGAGCAGAAATTAGAGCCAACTCCAAAGGAGAAAAAAACC
>JBBPCZ010034930.1:0-13616 GCA_037974445.1 Brycinus macrolepidotus
ATAAACCGTCGATCGATTTGTATTCTTGCTAAACACTGGAAAGTTGTTGTGTTCATTTACAGTTTTTCACTCATGTCAAACAAAACAAGTTTCCTTCATAAGATAAAAGAATATCGAACAGTGCATGTCTGACATCCTATTAACTGGTTGTGTGGTGATGCAAAGTCAAATACTAGACTGTCCTTCAACTTTAAATGCACTCGTTAACTGTTATCACTTATTAGCTCATTAAATACCAAACACTTGTCTGGTGATTCACATTAAAATGATATTTATATTAGTTGGCTTTTATTGGTCAGTATTGATGAATAAAAAATCTGTCGAATAAAGATTCAAACTATGAACATACTATACATTTATTTGTTAGGAAAGAATATTCAGTGTATTTTTAGTAAATATTAAGTGATTAACATGCAAATGTAGTGTGTCAAAAACCTTTGACAGGTAGTGTATATATACATAATTTTACTTATGTATATACATATACATACACACACAGGATCTAGTCTTAAAGAAATGATCAGATAAGCATAAAAAGCTTCCATGACGCACAAGAGGCGCTTTTTGCTTGTGTTTGAGGGGCTCCTGGAGTTTCAACTGTTGTGACTCTGTGGTCTGAAGCTGCAGTGAAAGTCAGGTGTAGTTTGGTTACAGTGTGATTCACCGAGCCTCTAATGCTTTGTTTTACCATCAACACTATGACAAGTTAAAAACTCTCATCTAGTGCTGAGGTGCACAACTGGAAACATCCCACCTTCCCAACGTCACTTTATTTAGAAGGAGGTCAATTTCACCCGCAGCTTGTGTGACAGAACCCTTTTTGATAGATTCATCAAAAGGGTATTTATTTGCAAATTTTGCTACAAATCTGAACACACAGTTCTTTCTGCGGTCACACAGGGAAGGATTTGAGGTAACACATATTCCAGGGTTTTGCATCATTCAGTGAGTAAACGGAGTTGAGAGAGGGTTTGGAGTGAAACAGCTCACTGTAGAGAAACTCAATTCTTTACAGTGGTGGCGAACGGAACCAGACGTTGCAATTTATAAAACATTCTCAGGTGCTCATTTCTGATTGGGTGAGTTGTGTGAACCGTGTATTAAGGCTCAAACTCAATAAAAACCACTGTAGCGTCACTTAACTGGCCCCACCTTATAACAGAGGGGCCCAAATCTGGTCCTTAACAGGACATTTCTGTTTTAAAACTGATGCTTCTTCTAAAGAACAATCCAAAGTATCCAACTGATGCCATGAACACTGTGACCTGCATTAACAACATTTACCAATGATGAGAAAACGCATATAAAGAAAAAAAAAATCTAATTAATATAATTTTTCTCTATATTTAGTCTATAATCAGCTTGAACACGTTTGGTGTCCACAGTTTTTTCCCGTTTTATAAATAAACAAAAACATGGACCACATTCACATTGCTGCCACTGTTTTGTCCAATTTTTATAGAATATGTGCAATTTTAGAAACCACATAAGCAAGTCTATTAGAGATCAGAGCTGCACAATATGAGCATCACTATTTGTGATTTAAGTGCTACATATTGCAATTGCAACACATTTCATGATATTAAAGGGGGCATTTCATCCCATTTCTGGCTTTAAAAAGGCTTTAAGTCTGTAAACATTGTTTCAAATGGTACATTTACTCCCCCCCCCCTTTCAGTCCATATATGGAAAATAATCTACAAAAACAACCCTTTTTCAAATCACAGTTTTTGTGATGTCAAAACCCAACAAATTTAAATAGATGTCCTTATTCTGCCTATAGCATGTTAGCCAACACCATTAATGGTTAAAAATTAGACTTTTGTTGGATTACATAAAGACCTCGATTTATCAGAACACCTGAAGCTCTGACTGGTCACTCTGTCAGAAACACTGTGATTGGTTAGAAGCTCATTTACATATTGTAACCTTCTGTAATCAGTACTGCAGAGACCGATATTGCAATAAGCAGAGGATATATTGTGCAGTTTAGCCCCGCCCATTCACACACCAATTCACTGACACCTTAAAAATGATTAGAGATTACACAGAGATTACTATTATTACATATAATGATTTAGGCACACTGTTTGGAGGGTGAACATTTTACTTGTTAGTGCAGTTACATCGTAAACAGCAAAGAAGTGAATGCCAGACGCCAAAAATTGCGTTTGATTTTGTGGAAAAAATATCATTTATAGCCGTGCAGGTAGTGCCGCTCTGAACCTAGTGAGTGATGTGCATGGTTTACCTGGTGGGAGCTGGATGTTGTGGACGCTGGGCTGAGGCTGTGTTATCCTCGGTGCTAAAACCTGCGGCGCTATGGCCCGAATCCCTCCTGGACCAGCTCCAACGGCCGACGGGAGGGGAGTCCTGCTGACACACTGCATCAAGGAGCCTCTCACAGGCTGCGCGACCGACGTAGCTACTTGAGCAATAAGAGTTTTGGGGGAGTCCGCTTTGCCTACCTGTCCTGTTGAACTTAAACTCAGAGGTCCAGGTGTATTGCCGGCAGGCAGGTGCACAGCGCTCACTCCTGCACCTAAAGCCAAGCTGCCAGTGCCGTTCGGCGCCGTGGCTGTGATTTGGGTTTGCATAGGCGGCCTCACAAGTGTGACGGTGGCTCCTGCGCTCAGGCAAGAAGTCTGAGCCGGAATCACAGTGGACGTGTTTATCAAAGAGGTCTGAATGACTGTTCCTGATGGCGCCGTCTGTCCTTTAGGAACACAGCCGGGTCCGTTATTCACCACCGTGCCGGAGACCGGCGTCGGCGCCGAAGACGTGCCGGAGAAAGTCCTGACGTTTGCTGGAGCGTTCCCCACTGCGTTACTCCCGTTCAGAGTCATGCCTGTCGACGTCCCCCTCGGTCCGGAGATTGCTATCCCAGGTTTGAGGTGCCCAGGTGCACCTGCTCCAGCATCCACGCCTACAGTTTGACCCCTGGCACCACTGGAGCCGCCAACCGGCACTCTTGCACCTGTTTATACAGCATAAACAGACAACAAAAACAAAAACAATCAGTGCAGTCACTAATAATCAGCGAAAAAAGAGGAGGTACACTTGAAGATAAATCTAAACATTAACAACAATAACAAAAAAATGAGTCTCAGTAAGGGAGTCCCTGCACTTCGTTCTACAGAAGAGAAGGTCCTGGGTTTGACTCCCAGCCGGGATGGGTGATGTCCAGGTGTCCGCGGTTGCTATGGTTACAGCACAGCACAAAGACCTGCACCTCAGGTGGGCTGGAGATACTAAAGTGCACCTGGATATATGTGTGTGTGCGTGTGATGGACAGGTTATCTGTCCAGGGTCTCCACCTTTAGCCCTGAAGGTTCCAGCCCCCACCACCCTGGTTAGGATAAGCGGTCCGATGGATGGATGGATGGAGAGGGCAGAACGATGGATGGATGGATGGATGGAGGGATGGGCAGAGGGATGGATGGTCGAATGGGATAATGGACAGACTGATGGATGGATAAATGGACGGGCGAACTGATGGATGAATGGATGGACAGATAGATAGATGGATGGATTCCCGTGTGCATTCAGACAAAGGAGGCAGTTTACACTTCTACATGTTGGGAGTGATGGACCATCTCATTCCATATACTGAATCACACACCAATTACAGTAATTAATGGGAATAATAAAACTATTCAGTGCCACACTGTACACTGTTGGCCCTTTTGCATATATATTTTATCTATAATGTTACATATTACATTTTATATCCTCCTGCTGCGGGTGGACTGTCATTCCTGAGCCCTTAACAAATATGAGCATTTTATTATATTGGCTCTGATGCTGGTAACCATTATCTGGCAATGCTGTCCTCATTCAGCACTGTTTGGGCTGAGTGTTGTTTGTGTGTTTGTGGCTGCTATAATGACAACAAAAACACCTATTTTGACCTAACTCCACCACAAACACCTGACTGGAAACAGGTCAAAATTAATGTTGAAAGCTTTATTCTCTGCCTCCAAGTGCAGGGGAGGGACAACAACAAGCCACAAACAACAACAACAACAACAACAACAACAAAAACATCAACAAAACTCACTTGCTCTCTCAGTACTTACACACTGAAGGCTGCACTTTTGTGCACTTTGTGTACTGTGTGTTTTTGTGTATGACTAACATGACAACAAAAACACCTGCTTTGACCTGACCACACACACCTGACTGGAAACTCGTCAAGATGAACGATATATCTCAGCACTTTTGGGAGTTTAAAGCCTCCGAGAGCAGGGGAGGGATAAGAACAAGCCACAAACAACACCAAAACAACACCAGAACTCGCCTGCTCTCTAGCTCTCCAGCCTGAGAACATTTACTCAAAGGGCTGGTATACAGTACCTGGGAACACTGCACTCACTGTACACACTCAGCACTGTTGTGCATCTCTGTGGGCTGCTCTATTTGTGCATTTTTAGCTGTTTTGTGTTTGTGTGAGTGTTTCTGTTTGTGACTGAAAATGACAACAAAAACACCTACTTGACTCAACTCGACCACACACACCTAACTGGAAACTCGTTGAGATGAAGGTTGAAACCCTTTTGGGAGTTAGACTAGCCTGCTCTCTGGCTCTCCTGCCCAAGAACATTTACTGTGAGGCTGGTATACAGTATCTGGCAACACTGCTCTCACTGTACACACTCAGTACTACTGTGCATCATTGTGGGCTGCACTTTTGTGCACTTTTTGTTGTTTAGTGTTTGTGTTTCCATTTGTGGCTGAAATGACAACAAAAACACTAAAGACTCCGAAAGCTGGTGAGGGATAAAAACTGGCCACAAACAACAGCAAAACACCAGAACTCGCCTGCTCTCTGGCTCTCCTGCCCGGGAACATTTACTCTGAGGCTGGTATACAGCATCTGGCAACACTGCACTCACTGCACACATTCAGCACTGTTGTGCATCTCTGTTGGCTGCTCTATTTGTGCTTGTTTCTGTTTGTGGCTAAAAATGACAACAACAAAAAACACATACTTGACTTGTCTCGACCACATACACCTGACAACTGATCGAAATGAACGCTGAAACCCTGCTTCTCTGCACTTTTGGGAGTTGAAAGCCTCTGAGAGCACATGAGGGATAAAAACGAGCCATAACCAACACCAAAACAACAACACCAACAACAACACCAGAACTCGCCCGCTCTCTGGCTCTCCTGTCTGACATTTACCGTGATGCTTGTCTGCAGTATCTGGCGACACTGCTCTCACTTAGCACTGTGGTGTATCGCTGTGGGCTGTACTTTTTGTGCACTTTGTGTACTCCTGTGTGCACTTTGTGTTGTGTGTTTGTGCTTTTGTTTGTGTTTGTGACTAAAAATGACAACAAAAACACCTACTTGACCTGACTTGACCAAACACACCTGACTGGAAACTGGTCGAGATGAATTCAGAAATCCTGTTTCTAGGCACTTTTGGGAGTTTAAAGCCTACGAGAGCAGGTGAGGGATAAAAACTGGCTACAAACAACACCAAAACAAGAGCAAAACAACAATAAAAGAGCAGAAGAGCAGCAGAACTCGCCTGCTCCCCGGTTCTCCTGTCCGGGTCCCGTGTTGTTGTTGTCGCGGATTTCGCCACTGTCTCCCGCAGCTAAGCCCCCAACACGCCCGCCAGCGGTCTGGAGCCTCCCGGCGAGCTTGCTGCGCCCGGTGCCGGTCAGCTGGGACTCCAGGGAGCCCACCACGTCGCTCACAGCCCTCTCATCCACGTCGGCGTTAAAGAAAACATCGTCCAACAACTCGGAGCCCGCCGCCATCTTTCTACTACCTTCCTCCTCCCCTCCGCTCCCGTCCGAACGCCCGCGCTGATTGGAAGACGACCCTCTGACGCGGGAACGCTTCGCCTCTTCTGATTGGTCGATTTCATATTTAAATGGCTTTAGGCGACCGTTGAAAAATCGCTGAGAAAGAGTTCTCCTTTTCCTACTTTTTAATTTTTATTACTTACTTTCTTATCAATTAGACGAGTTTTATTAGTGTTTAAGACGAGTTTAAGCAAGAGATTGACCGACAATGACAAGTCGTTTGTTTTTGTTTATTTTCCCACCCCCTAGTCAAACTAAGCCTGGGATTGGCTCCGAACAGGCGGGCTTTCTTGTGAGTGTGAACTCTTAGCCAATCATCGTGCATGAAGGCGGGACCGTCCTGGCAAATCACAGAGTAGGAGGGCGAGGCTTGACGGAATATGGGTGTGTTTGAGTTCAGGTCCCATTCTAGTATATTATAGTTATTTTAAAAATGTCATTTGTATCAGGCGTATTTAGTATGTAGTATTTATGAATAATATCTATGAAAAATCTTCAGAACGAAGATTCAAGATTTAACCAAAAAGATTAGAGCTCTTCTTTCACCACTTTTTTATTCTTTCCACAGGTTTTTTTTTATTAATGATATTTATACGTTTAAAAAAGACTACTGCGTTTAATACGAGTTTAAGCAACAGACTGACCGACGATGAGAAGTTGTTTATTTTTGTTCACTTTCCCTCCATGTATTCCGACCTTCTAGCGCTGGGATTGGCTCACTTCTCGTGAGTGTCAACTATTAGCCAATCATCGTGCAGGAAGGCGGGTGGGGGTGCGGGACTTGACCGAATATGGGTGTGTTTGAGTTCAGATGCCTTGAAGCTGCTTTTAAAACAAACACAATAATATTTAGGCGTTTATGATATTTATATAGTATCTAAGAATAATCTTCAAAACATAGACTAATTTAATTTGGGACAAATTCACAATTTGACCAAAATGATCAAATTCTCAAGGGTGGCGTTCATAAGGTCTGCATAAGCATCCAGAGACATTTATAGAAGGTTATTCCTACAAGTCTCTATTTCATGACACTTTCTAGGGTGAAGCTGACCAAAGTAGCCTTTATGACAGGTGACACTTGTTGGAATAAACTTTTTTAAAAATATCATTGTAGGTTGAAATTACTGAGAATCCTCCCCTACCACCCTCCTACATTGTTTAAGGTGTCTTGAGCAGCTGCATCACAACCTGGTATGGTAAGTGTGGTGAGGATGGCTGAAAGTGTCACTGGGGTCTATCTCTTCTCCATGGAGAACATTTCCAAGGACTGTTGCAAGAAGGAAACCCTCTGCACTGTGAGAAACTCCTCAAACTCCTCTCCGCTCCATAAAACCAACAACGGCCAGAACATGCAATAGGCAATAAGATTGCTAAACTCTCTGTTACATGCACATTACAGTCCACGTTTATACACTTATTTATTCATTTTACATCTATAATATTTAACAAATGGTAACAAGTATAAAATATGTATATTAATATAAAATATTTTGAAATATATTATGTAACTATGTACATATATACATGTGCATGTATATTTAAGATATTAACATAATATATGAATGCATGTTAATATAATACAAGATCTAATATATTTCATGTATATATTATTTAATATATTGTCTGTGTGTACATGAGCATGTACACACTATGCTCTTTTGCACTACATTTCATAAATATTTGCCAGTGTTAAACACTGTCTACTATGCATTATTTTACTACATACTACTTTTACTAGTTTACTGCTTCTATTTTATTGTAGTTAAGCGCGATTTTACTGTGTAAACTTTGTGGGAGCTCCAAGAAATTTAATTACGGGGTAATGATGACAATAAACCTGAAACATAAATTTGAAACTTAATATTCTATGTTTAACTTTTTTTTTTTTTTAACTCAGGTGTTGGTCATATTTAATGACTTTATGACATATATTCTATCCTTAGTAATTTTTTGTTCATTTTATTTATTTATTTATCTATTTGTTTGTTTGTTTGTTTGTTTGTTTATTCTCAGTTTCTCTTTTTTGCACATCATCTGGCCTTGAGAGTTTTATTTTGTCTTTATACTATGTTTTATATTGTTCTTGTTTTTGTGTCTCTGTATGGATTCATATCATAAGCAATTTCCTCCTCTATGAAGTTTTCTTTTCTGGAAAAAAAAAAAATCATCCCACTGTATTTTGGATTCGGATGGAATGACAAATAGACTTGAACTTATATCAGCTGTCCTCAAAGACTGCAGTGGAAATAAAAAAAGGATTATTTTTAATAGTGGTTCCGGTGCCCATGTATATATACAGCTTAACGTGGCTTTATATATATATATATATATATATATAGACACACATACATGCATACACCAGCAGTAGGCAAAGACACCAACAGAGCCACCACGGATCCATATCATTTGCTGTCTCCACACTCAGGTCCAGAGCTCTGTATCATGCTTGAGGAAAAATCTGGTCACTCTGCACTTTGAGCACCGACAGTGTTCTACTTTGATTTATGGTTTGCACTTATTTTCACTTAAAATAGACTAAGAAAAGTTGTATTTTTGTTAATTATAGGTTTTTATTTTTTTATGCTCAGCTTGTGAAAAGGAGTTCAGTTAGAAGGTCACTCACAGCTTCAGTGAGTTAGGAGTTGATGCAGTTATGGATGAAACTATTGAGAAATTATACAAGAGAAACCAGTCATTTGAGTCACATACTTACACTTGAAACTTACAGTGCGTACATATTGTTCTATCCAGATGCTACTGCAAATGATAAGTCAAGCTTAATAATTAATAATTAAAAGTAAAACTGCAGTGATCAGTTACATCATTTCAAAATTCACCCGCGTTGTTTTGGCTTTGACGTTCAAACGAAAGGCTTTTTCCAGGCATCTAGTTCATCTTTAAAGTTATCTGTTAACAAATCTTGTTAAAATCTCGTCCCGTTCTCGTTCTCGTGAACCCCAACATCGTGTACCGTCTCGTGAGCTGAGCTGAGTGTCTCTTCACACCCCTAGCAATTAGCCAATCAGCATGTCGACGTTGGCGCCAAAACCGTTGCTATTGGTAACGACAATGGGCCGCAGGTGTATGGAGTGAAGGGGCGTGGCTTAGCTGCAAAGGCGCGTCAGTATAAATTTCCTGGCTTGGCGCGGAGGGCGTTTCTGGGACGCGTGCGCGTGGAAAATGTGAGCTTCAGAGGCGTTTGAAGCGGTTGGTCGTTAAATATCGTGTTTTGAGGGTTTTGTTGTTTGTAAGGTCACATTAGAAGCTCCAGAGCAGAGATGAGCACCGGCACGCCATACATAGGCAGCAAGATCAGCCTGATCTCCAAGGCCCAGATCCGGTATGAGGGGGTTCTGTACACCATCGACACGGACAACTCCACCGTGGCCCTGGCCAAGGGTGAGTCCACCTCACGAGCGTCTCCTATAGCCCCCAAACCGTGACCATACCTCAGATCTTCCTTGGTTCCTCATGGAGGCGTCAGGCTTCATTATCTACCTCTTTATTAGGCCTGTGTGGCCTTAAGTGACCTTTTTGAATGTCCTACTCTTTCTTTTAAATCCAGTTGACCAACCAACCCGGATGAAGGTTTTGCGGTCTTTAAATCTTATTTGGAGATTGTTGGTAACTTGTTTCTCCTAAATCCCCCTTTAGGAGATATAAGGAGCAAAAGAGAGAAATCAAGTTCTTCTGTTCTCATCAGCTTCAGTTTTCTTCTTTCACGACTTTATCGATCTAACTTTGTATGACTTTGGTAGTTGAGACTTGAATTTGGTTCACTAAGACAAATTTCAGCTGTAGCTCAGGCTCAAGATAACCAAGTTTTCTTTTGGGTCTTATGGTTTATGTGAAGATCTGATGATCTGAGACAAATAAAGATCAGAGCAGTGAGAGAAAAGAGAGAGCATTTTAAGATCTTTTATTGGGATCGGGCTGAGATTAGAGGAAGGCTCGTTCTCAGAAGCTGAATTTAAGAAGTGTGAGAAAATGGTCAAAATCTCCTTGATGATAAACTGAGCTGGATGTTAAATGTCTAAGCTGGACAAATCTTATTCTGAATATTCCTTTTCTCTGGGTTGTCTCAACTACCAAAACTGGGTAGTTTTGAGATCCATGAGGTTGTTAGATATGGTTGGGTATAAGCTTCCATTGCATGATTGCCTTTATGTAGGTTAGGGTGTGATTGTGTATCTATGTAATTAAAAGTGCATGCTTTTTAATAGGAATGTGCATATTGTCTGCCAATCGTTATTGCAATATCAGTCTCTGATACTGATCACAAAAGGTTGCAATATGCAAATGAGCCTCTAACCAGTCAGTGTTCCTGACAGGGTGACCAATCACAGCTCCAGGTGAGTTACTGGGTTTCCTGATGAATCTAAGTCTTCATGTAATTCAGCAAAAGCCTAATTTTTAACCATTAACTGCTTAACTGCTGCAGCCTGAATGCGATATATTTAAGTGTTGATTTTGTGACCGAACAAACCGATCTGAAAACGGGCTTCTTTTTTTTTTTTGCTTATTTTCTAAGTATGGATGGGGGTGTACATGTACCATTTGAAACAATATATACAGACTTTAAGCCTTTTAAAATCCAGAAAAGTGAAATGGGCCCTTTATCATGAAAGACATCATAGTTTCAGGATGTAGCGGTAGAATCACAGTGATTTTGTCCGCATCATGCTGCTGTTTTTAATTGAGTCCCGTGCCTGATGTAAATGCTATTCTGTTCTGTGTAAATCTGTCCAGTGAGGTCGTTCGGAACCGAAAGCCGACCCACAGACCGGCCCGTGCCCCCGCGGGAAGAGGTGTTTGACTACATCATTTTCAGAGGGAGTGATATTAAAGACATTACCGTCTGTGAGCCGCCTAAGTTGCACCACAGCCTCCCTCAGGACCCGGCCATCGTTCAGGTACCATCACACTGGGATTTTTTTTTCCTTTCCCCTCTTAAAGATTAGATTCTTTGTCAGGTATGCAAGTACAGGGTAGTGAAATGTGCCCCTGAAATGTCTGTGCAATATAGTTAGAATAAATTAAGGGAAAGTTACAGGCTAGAGCTAAGTAATGTTTATTTGAATGTTTTCTACAAGTGTAAGCAAGATCTAGTTGGATATGTACTGTGTAGTGCAGTGAGCTGGTTTACTGTTGATGGATATAGACTTGAATAACAGGAGACAGGTGTGGTACAGTGAAGTAGGGAGTTCAGTTTGTGTGTTGGGTCTTGGTTAAGAGTTTGTTCTGAGGATAGAGGCTCTTCCTGAACCTCTCCATTTTGGCCTTAAACACCTGATGGTCTTTGTGTGGTTTTAGGTGCCAGAATTTTCTACACCCCTCTTTATCTCAGAAATAAACAGGCTGTTTCTGCTGGTGTCCTCTTCACCCTGCTTTCATGTTTGGGGTCAGTTTGACCCCATTCAGCTTTTGTCTAATTTACTTTTTGCTGTATGTTAAATGACCTTTCCTAATGTAATGGACAAACTGTATTAACGTAATGAACATGTTTTCAGTGTCTGTACACATTTTGTACAGCTGTGTCCTTTGGGGTCAGTTTGACTCCTGACTGTTTGATCTGTTTGATCTAAAACATGTATGAAATATCATTCATATGATTGTTTGGACGATATTGAGGACACTAATATGCAACTTTATAATCTTCAAAAAGCTTTTCTCTACACTACCCTCTGCTGGAGACAAATGTCACATGTATGGTTTCCGTGCATAATTCAGTAAAGTAAATCTAATCATTCCTTCAGTTATGGTGATCTGAATGGGCTTTCCTGAAAGGAGAATTCCATTTAATTTTTCCATAGTTCATTGTGTTATGAGGGTTCATTGTAGACTGATTGCTTTTCAGTATTGGGGAATGGAACCAGATGTCTCCAATACAAATACAGGTGTTTTATTCACTATTGACCTCCAGAGAAGCTCTGTCTCCCAAAGTGTACATTCCACTTTTTAAAATTAAATTTTTAAGCAAGCATTGTTTTCAATGACGTGGGCACCTTTAAATCTTAATCTCAATGTCTCTAAACTCCAGTGCTCTTAACGTGTTGTCCTTTTCCTTTCTTCCAGTCCTCCGTGGGCAGCTCCTCTGTATCGTATGGTCCCCAGGCGGGTTACAGTCCCTACAGAACCATGATGCCGTCCTATAATCAGCTCGCTGCCAGTTCTCTGCTCAACCAGCAGTACGCTGCCGCTCTGGGACTTGGTGAGGAACTGAAGCAGGACTCTGTACTGGACTCCTGGGTTTCTTCACCAAATCCAATGTATCCAGTGTAGTTATAATGACTAGATATAAAATTTCCTTCACCTTATTTGCAGGTGTTGGGGTGGGGGTCTGCGGGTGTGTATTGTGCCTGGGGTAGGGCAGATGAGAGGCATGTCCAGAGCAGGATTTGCTGGGAAACTTGGATACTTTAATCCAGGAATGTCAACCAAGGCCTGGTGTGGCTGCAAATTTTCATTCCAGCTCACCTCATGCCACTTGTTCAAGGTTACTTTAGGCACTTTTCCAAAGGTCTACTGGAACCATGTTGTACCTAAACTGTACTGCCATGGTACAGAACTTGCAGCACGCTTTGATTTTCCAGTGAATCTCAGTCTGGTAATGAATTTTCTGACTCGATTCTTTCCCCACAGTTTATGGCCAGTCATCGTCCCAAAGCTGCGTCCATGGAGTTGAGTCAGCAGAAAGTTTTCTGTCAAAGCTGCTTTAGAATGGTTTTTTTTTTTTTTTTTTAATCTTGTTTGAGGGTTTTTTTTTTGTTGTTTAACCGTGTGATAAACCTAACCCAGCTAACTTGTTAGCAATGTCTTGGTGCATCTGCACATTTCCATGTTGTAATAACATTTCAGCCAATCAAAAAGCAGGGATGCAGTCCACTCAGCAACAGCCTAATTTTGGCCCTGCCAATGAGCAGCTCTGGTTTGGCTCAGGAATGGGATGCTTTGTTCACGTATGGCGTGGTTCCTTGCTCCAGTGGAAAAGTGCCGTTTGTCATCAGCAGATGAGATGTTTCTCAATGGGCCACGATGCAGCACATAGCAACATTCAACAAAGAGCAAGTCACAACAAAAACAATATAACAGGCAAAATAGCAGTCTAACAGTATAGTGTGAGTGGGATGTAAACCTTCCAGAATGACTAGTGTTGCACCATAAGTATGATTATTGCACAGGAGGCAATTAGCAGCACTAACTAAAGAGCAAAGAATGACGAACAATGCAGCAGTGTAACAGTGTAGTGTCAATGGTATGTAAACCTTCCAGAATTAATTACACCGTAACTGTAAGATTGGTCTTCAAATAGGTGATCAGGTGAGGCTCCTGCTTGTTTAGGTCAAACAGGCAGCCTCACCTGTTCTTAGTGGAGATGAGTTGACAAACCTAAAGTAGTAGTGTCTGGAACTTGACTCCTAGTTGTGACACTTTTGCTTCTGTAGACGTGGTTACGGAGTTCAGCCTAAAGTAATAAACCTAAACAGACTGCTCAGGGAAGGGTCGACATGTTTGGGAGCTGCTAGGCTGATTAGTGCGAGGTCTTTAGTAATTTGCCTATGGCTAAAGTTATATATTCAGATTTTTAAAAATGGGAATGTACGTTGACTGAATCTTTGGCCTATAGTTGGTTGCCATGGTACATTTCCCATATTATGGGAACAGTTTTGTGAAAAGTCTTGGAGAATTGTTAATGGGATGTGTGGTTTTTGCTTGGGGCAGCTGGTAGCCTAGTGGTTAGGGCGTTCGCCCTGCGATCAGGAAATCGTGGGTTTGATTCCCAAGACTGCT
>JBBPCZ010034939.1:0-13614 GCA_037974445.1 Brycinus macrolepidotus
CACGCTGAGAAGAGACCTGCTCTATTTGCCTGGCAAATATAATAAACCTTGGTTGATTTTAAGAACCTTTCTGGTCTCGAGTCTTGAGTCTGTAGAACACGATTTATTTTTCCATGACACACTGTAACATTTTTTAGCTGTTCTAGATTAAACACAGACTTCTGAAACTTGTAAAAGGGATTCTGTGTTTTTTGGGGTTTTTTTGTAACAGATATATTAACATATATTTGATTTTGCATATAGCATTTCCAGATTGACTCACTGAGTAAAGAGACCTGGCATAAAGCTGCTGCTGTTTACTGTCCAGCAGATACCTGGTTAGACTGCTTCACAATCTGTGACGTATCTAGAACTCCAAAAGGCCTTGAGTGACTTTTTATCATGAAATAGGTTCCACACACTGGAAATCAAAAAATGACTTTCTAATTTTAATAGTTAATCTGGCCCAGGTTAAAATATGGTAGACATGTAGTATTTTTAGTTCCTAGAAATCATTAGGCCTTCTCTGAACATTTATTTCCACCTCAAGCAATTACTGCGCCCAAAACATTGCTTGTCAGTGACGACAACAAATCCCTGAAGTTATCTGTGGTACTACAAACACTAAGATCCAAAGATCAAATTTTTGGCAAGTAAAACTGGCATTAAATAGATAGAACCTTTGGTACTCAGTACTCACAGATATTTATCTTACCAACCTCATCTTAAAGTAGAGTCAGTTTCCCTAATCTAATTAGCCTAGTCCTGAATGGAGATTTTCCTTTGAAAAGTAAAGTACAGCCTAGGACTTGGCTTTCTCCTTGTTCGGGAGACCGGCCCATGAAGTTCTTCAGTAAACTGCAGTCAACACATCAACTACTTATTGTGAGTATAGTATGACTGAATGAAAATTGTACCCATCCATTCTTATATAAAATACATTATTATTAGATCTTTATGTATCATGACAGTGTGGGTTACACCAAAGGCATTTGTTTGAAACAACCTTTATCTAAATTTGAAAATGCCAGCTGTCACTTACACGGTGTAAAAATTTCATGATGAATCCAAAAATAGAAATGGTCCACAATGACTTTTAATAAAATCCTGTTCCATTTACATTAAGAACATTTTATATTATTTCCTGTGAAGTTACTTTTTTTAATAGAGAGTGAATTGTAGTTCAGTTTTCTTTCCACATGGGAGCAGCAGAGCTCTGTGCTGCACTTTAGAAATGGGACTATTCTGACTATTTTTGCATCAGAAAGAATATCTTCTGCTTGTATGAAAGTGAACAGATGACCTAATAGTGCTTTTGGAGGTGTAGTAGTGTGTGCTACCACATAAGGGATAAGTACTGTTGTCAGATTTTTCAAAGAGGTCAAAATAATGCCATTGGAACCAATCAAATTCAGTTTTTGATAGTTTTATGTTTACCTTTTCAGTCTGTGCTGGTATTGTTGGAGCACAGGCTCTGGTTTCCATTAGTTTTGCTTCTCTTTCTGTTTTTGCTCAGGTATGGGTGGTGGGACGTCAGGGTCAGTAGAAATGTGAGGTGTCCAAACAGCTTTATTTTATGAGAAGATGAGAATGTTGAGGCAGGAGGAACCTGATGAAACAAATGAAAGAGAAGGGGGAGAAGTTGGACCGTACCACCAGCGAGCTGGACAGCTGCTGCGGCACCTGATGTGTTATGTAGGGAGGAGAAACAGGAGAACGACAGTCTTCTCCAGGAGCTGAGAGATAAAAGAAGGAGAAATAGGCAAAGTGGGATAAAGATACACTTTATGGGATTTCATTGTAGAACAGGTTCTAAAGTAACCTGTCATGTGCAAGTTTACTGACTGGCAGTCCAGTACAATGTTACAATACACAGAGGCTTCAAAATGTGTTTGGACATTTGTTCATTGTGTTGGAGAGACACAATGCCAAACCAACTGGTATTTCTGCTCAACCAATCATTTCAAGACTGCCGTTCTATGTTTGGCAAAGTGTCATTTCAAAACAGGGCTGCTGCGTCTACTGTATCTTTTGACCAAATCAGTTCTCAGGGACCCTGAGATGGTCCTCTGTCCTTATGTGGTTACAGCGGCTTGCAAAAGTATTCAACCCCCTTGAAAGTCATCATAATTTTCTGGATTACAAAACATTTACAATTTTCCTCAAACAACATTTTTTTTGAGAACTCTTTTGCTCCAATATTTTTTGAAAGCCAAAATAGGTTAAACTTATTTGACCATACTTACATATAATTAGGTACTAATTAGGTGTAAAGAACACCAGAACACCAGATTTCTCAGACAACCTCACCTGGACCACCACCACCACCTCCCTCGCCAAAAACTAACAGCAACATCTTCACTCTTAAGACAACTAAAGTGGGCAAGCCTACCTCCCCCTACCCTCACAGAGTTCTACAGGGGCACCATAGAGAGTATTCTGAGCAGCTGCATCTTTGTTTGGTACAGCAGTGCCAGCACTCCAGACTGAAAGAGCCAGCAGCGGATTGTTAAAACAATCTCCCCTCACTACAGAACATCTTCCACACATCATGCATCAGAAAGGTCTTCTGCTTTGTGCGTGACTCCTCACACCCCTCCCTTGGATTCTTCACACTGCTCCCATCTGGCAGACACTATTGCAATATTAAAGCCCGATTAGCCAGACTGTATGAGAGCTTTTTCCCACAATCCATCAGACCCCTCAACACACTGCCTGCCTCTCCACTCCCCCCCCACCCACCACACCTGAACTGTGAATGACCCACGTTTGCCCTTTACACATTACTCTTTTATGATGCACGTGCAGCTCCGTGCACAAAAAACACATTCATGTTACATTTGTACTTGAATACTGTCTCAGTGACTGTATTTGTATAGATTGTCTGTATTTTTAAATTGAACTGCTGCTGATCATTTGCACATGTAAAGCACACATGATTACATTCCAGTATTCTGGAATCTGGAAGTTGGCTCTATGGATATAAAAAGCACCCTTTGTAGGGGCCATTTGTTTTGTTGGAAAATCGCAGCAAAATTAAGATAATGGAGCATTATGGTGATGTTAGAAACGAAGTTCTTGAAATGTGCAATACAGGAAATGGCAGAAAATCTGAATGTCCAGTTAAGCACTGTTGGATCCATCAGAAAGTGGAAGGTTCTTCACAGCACCCAGTATTAGAACATGATGTTGATTAGCTTATTCAGCGTAATCTTCTCCACTCTGCCATAATTTTATTTTTGATTGTTTTATGTTGATTCTGTAAATTGTCTGCTCTTATGCTTGTTCTTTTTATCATTTTGTTATGTACAGTGTCCTTGAGTGTTTTGAAAGGCGCTTTTCAAATAAAATGTATTATTATTATTATTATTATTGGTGAAAGAAGCTACTAAAAATCCAACAGTCACTCTCAGAAGTCTGCAATGCTCTTTGGCTGAAACTGGAATGAAGGTGCATGGCCATCCACAACTCAGGCCTCTACAGAAAGGTAGCAAGAAAGAAGGCATTCCTTAAGAGTGTCTACATAAAAGCATGAGAAAAACCCAGTTAAGATGGGGTGGAAGGTTTTATGGTCAGATGGGAATCAAGACTGGGACTCTTGTCTGAGTTCAAGTGAAAATGAATGGATACGTATTATAACATAATATTGCAGGAGAGCTTGTTCCAGTCCGCTACAAACCTACAGCTCAGCATAAGATTCATATTTCAACACGCCAGTGCCCCTAAGCATAAGGCCAAAGCGATACTGGAATGGCTCAAAAACAGAGAGATGAATGTTTTGGAATGGCCAAGTTTAAGCTCCGATCTTTACCCTATTGAGAATCTGTGGCACTACTTGAAAACTGCTGTCCAGTGATGCTGTGCCACCAAGCTAGAGGCTCTCTATAATTTCTGTCGAGCAGAATGGGTACAAATCTGGTACATACTTACCCCAAAAGAACTGCAGCGGTTGCTGTAGCAAAACCCGTCCCTACAAAGTATTAACATGTAGGGGTTGGGACTTTCAAGGGGGTGGGATCCTTTTGCAAGCCATGTGTTGCGTTGGACTGAAAATGTGAACTGAGAAAAAGTTTGAGAACCATTACTTCAGAATGCCCTGAGTGCAGTCTGGTTGGATTTCTCCTCCAGGCTTTCTCCACACAGAGACTGTGCCTGAAACGAAACCTTCCTTACCTTTCCCATAACTCTGTGAATCAGCTCCGACATCGCCAAGAGAAAAAAACTGCACAAGACATCCGAACTGGCACAGTGGAAAAGACAGATCAGTTTGTTTACACATATAGGTTATTTGTGATTGTTTTAATTGAATTCAATAAAATTTAAAAAATCATATTTTTAAAAAGTGTCCCCGTGCCTTGCGTTAACTTTTGTCCATATCGTAGCTGTTAAAATAATGCTTCTTCCCCTTATACTTCAATGTATTTGTTATAAACATTCAGCTTATATATTATTTTTATTTTGTTTCTTTTTTGCAAATTAATTTGAATGCTGATTGCAGGTGGGAAAGTCTAGTTTACGCAACTGAGCTTCAACTAGTTGTATTAATATTAGCTAAGCAGTTACTGTGTTCTTTTAGTGTTTAATTTTGCCATTTTAACAGTGTCTATTAGATGATGTAAGCTAATGGAACGGTTTGGGAGACAGGACAGTAGTGCTTCAGCAGCCCACCATACTGAGAGAAGACACTTGTGTTGATGGGCACTCCAGCCTGGTTGTGCACTTGCTTAGTGCTGCAAATATTACAGCTTTAAGTGGGCCTGAAATATTGATATGAACTTGAAAATAGTATGAGAAGTCTGAGTTGATGCACAGCACCAAAATTTAAATCTGACCTCTGCTGCAGACCCCAACCACCACCAACCAAAGACTAAATATACATCTCTTTCTAATGATAGGGCCTGTTAAGTTATAGGATCAATGATGAAATCTTTGCTGTGTCTGTTAGAAACACTACACCAGTGCCAAAGTAGTCTCTGGAGTCAGATTTACTTGTTTAAAGACTAGAAGAACTTCTAATGATGGATCTTGATGGTGGAATTTTTTTTTGAAAGACTACAACTGCTTTGGGGTTTGAAGGTGGACTGTTTCAGAATTTCTTTTCCAAAAGATGGTGAATTCCGCAGGACGCCAAGTTGCTAACATTATTGCTAGCCTCTGACATCCATACAACTTTAGTAAATATCAAGGGAGAAATGGAATCAACAGGAGAGAAAATGGATTACTTAAACAACAGAAATGACTCATTTAATTAGAAGGACAACAAGCTAACCTCAGTTATTTATACAGCTTACCTCAGTTATCTATATAACTTCAGTTATCTGTGTAGCTTACCTCAGTTTTTCTCTGGCTGAAGGGGTAAAAACTTGATTTGCCCTGATTTCATTACGGTTTACATTTACATACAGTTACATTAAGGCTACAGTGGGTATAGAAAGTAATCATATTCAAAATATTCATATTTTGTTGCTTTGCATAATTTTCCAGCTGTATTTAATCAACACAATTTATAACATCCAAATGAAAGAAATACGATCCTTTATCCACATCAGTGATCCTGTTTTTTGCTTTTTGTTGTTGTTTTCTGAGCTGTAGCTATCATGTCTTTCACTTGGATGTTATGCACTGAGTAAATACACCTGGAAAAACCTTTTGTGTGTTAGTCTTCATTTCAGGCTGCAAAGCAACAAAATGTGAATATTTTGAAGGGTGCAATTCCTTTCTTATACCCTTTGCAGCTTGGTTGTATTTATTAGCCTTTAACTCAGCTGCTAGACCACCAGTTAAGACTGCTAGCTATAGTGATTCCCAATTGTTATTTGACATACATGCATAATACTAGCTGGGTATTGTAGTAAGACAAAAAAAAAAAATACTCAAGAAAAAGTATAAGAGTAAGAAGTATAAGAGTTCTATTTATTCTTTTACCTGAATTAAAGCCCAAACATACTGCCTTTTAAATATACCTTTTAAATATGCCTTTTAAATATTGTATCAAATGTACAATATAGATATGCTAATGATCCAACATTTCTCTTTTTGTGTCCTTTACTTCAGGACATGAATAAAATTGATACCGTTTTTAGGGAGGGGGGGTTTCGGGAAAAGGTGCACAATAAGTGGTTTGATTTATTTGTGAAAGTGCCCCATATTCTTTAAGATATTGTGGGAAATCAATTTTTTTTTATTCACAGTATCTTGGAAGTACTGGTGTAAAAACTGGGGTATTTTACTGTGAAATGTAGTGGAGTGAAAGTAAAAGTCTCAAAAAAATGGGAGTCCTTGAAAACTGCTCAAAGACATTAATGTGCTTTGTAACTGTTCACCATGGAATACCTATCAAACCAATGAGGCTGAGGGATATAATGCTGTGTAACACAAAAAAAAATATATTAAACTCTAGCCCTAGTCTGGAACGACTGCTTAATAATCAGTGATCTAAAATTCAAATTGCACTTTATGGAATTTATTCATCAAGCAATGCCTTGATGAATAAATGTCCTTAGTGTTAACAACACAAATTATTCCAACATGTCCAAATCCAACCAACCCCAGTCTGATGATGGGAAAAGTAGCTCCAGCCACTGCTTCAGAAACGTGCCAACAGGTATCACCTGCTAAAAAAGAGATGGTAGGAGGAAGCATGGAGAAACATTCCAGCAGTGAAACGTAACCTCCTGATGGAAGGGCAGGGGAGAGAGAGAAAAAATGGGAAAAAAAGAGAGGGAGGGGGAAAAGAGGAGATACAGAAAGAAGACGATGAAGGGTCTGGCTTGGGGAAAAATGGGAAGACTGTGGTTCTAGAGAAGAGAATAGTTGACCTGGAAAAAGAGAGAACTGAGGAACAAAGAGAGCACAAGTACCTAAAAGGAAAGAGGAAAGATGGAGGAGATCAGTCAGAACTGGGACAGGGAGGCCACAGCTGCGCCAACTACCGCGCAGAAACTAGAGAGAATCCATTTCTGTACTATGAAGATGCACAATGAATTTACAAGACAGGCCGAAGAGAAATCAGCAGAGAGTCTGAGCCTGGGAAAAACAAGTATGCTTGATAATATTATTGCTGTACTTAAAATATATGCAAGGTACTAAAAGTATAAACCTAAACCTAAAATGTGTTTACATTTTTTCAAAATATAGCCTAAACATTCAAATAATACATTTTTAATTATACTTTAATATGCTGGGAGAAAATATATTTGAAAAGACACATTTATTCACTTGAATGTCATTCAAATGTGAACAAGACTATGTATTTCAAACAGCAAGCAGTAGTATACTTACCTTATATTCCAAGTGAAATTACAGTTATGTCCACAACTTACATACTTAAACCTACAAGATGCTCAAAAGATAAGATAAGATAACCCTTTATTCATTGTTGGAGCAAAGTGGGCAGTACAAGAGAAGAAAGTAGAAGCAGCATAACAAATAGAATAAAAACTATACAACATAACAATATAATACAAAAAACTGTACACTATATTATATACATATATACGTTTGTGTATATATATATAGTGATATATTTAAGTATGTATAAACTTTAAAAACATGTATTTATTCAGTTTTACAACTGATGATACCTTGTGCAAATGCATTGTTTGAAAAACAAAGTTTTATTCATGTTTTGTTCGATGTATTGTGAGAATACTGAATCATGATCTTAGTATAATGAATTGAAAAACATGGATAGAGAGTGTCATTACATAAGTAATTAAAGGCTTAATTAATAAGTACTTAATGTGACAGGTATTTAGTAGAAATGCCTGGAAGTCAAATGCAAAATTCTTCAAGAGTCAGGCACCTCAGATTGATTGATTGATTGATTGATTGATTATTTATTTATTTATTTATAACTTATCTATCTATCTATCTATCTATCTATCTAAAGTAATTTAATTATTTTCCCAGTTTTCACCACAATTTAGATGTGCCCAGTTCTGCCTACTAGCTAGGACTCCTCCAGTTTACAAGATACAACCAACACTGGGAGAGTAAAGGTTTCCATTGAGGTGTGTTTCCACTGAGTCATGTGACATGCACTGCATCTTTCTGAACCGTTGCTAACTCAGTGTCTTTGGAACTGCCCTTTCTGTTATGTCAGATAACAGATACATATACAGTGGGGCTTGAAAGTTTGCAGACCCTTTTGAATTTTCAATATTTCTACATAAATATGATCTAAACATCATCAGGTTTTCATAGAAGTCCTAAAAGTAGATAAAGGGAACCCAAGCAAACAACTGAGACAAAAACATAATTTATTTATTGAGGAAAGTGATCCAATATTACCTATCTGTGATTGTCAAAAGTATGTGGAAGTATCATGCACATTGGCTTGGAAGAATTTTTGTAGGATGACTTGTGTCCATTTAGTGGACATGGCTGGACGTCCAATGCTAAATTCTTCCTTCAAAACTCCCTCAGTTCACGTGATACAACCAGCATCGGGAATTTGAGAGCTCGCGTGTGCACTGCATCTTTTTGAACTGCTGCTAACTCAGGGTCTTTGGAACTGCCATTTCTGTTATTGGAGATAACCACATGTACAGTGGTCCTTGACATTTGTGAACCCTTTTGAATGTTCAATATTTCTACATAAATATAATCTAAAACATCAGACTTTTCATATAAGTCATGAAAGATGAAGAGATATAAAGAGAGGCAAATTAAACAAATGAGAAAAAAATATTGTATATGGTCTTTTTTTTTTTTTTTTATTAAGGAAAATGTCCCAGTATTCCATATCTGTGAGTAGCAAAAACATGTGACCCTCATGGACTAGCAGTTAATTTGAAGGTGAAATTAGAGTCTGGGGATTTCAATCAATAGGATTACAATGGATGGTGTGAGTGGGCTTCCTGTTATTCATAGAACAAGGATCCATCAAAGCCAGATCTTCACAGCACACGTTTGTGGAGGTGTATCATGGCATGAACAAAGGAGATTTCTGAGGATCTCGGAAAAAGAGGTGTTGATGCTCATTAGGCTGTAAAAACCATCATAAAAGGATTTAGACTCCATTCAGCCAGATAGCTTGTGTACAGATGGAGAGAATTCAAGACCACTGTTACTCTCCTCAGGAGTGGTTAACCAGGCTAGATCACTCTGAGAGGAGGACGTGTAATGAGATCACAGATGGACCCACTGTAACTTCTAAGCAACTAAAGGCTTCTCTCACATGGGCTAATGTTTATGTTCATGCGTCCAGAACACTGAACAACAATAGTGTGAATGGCAGGGTTGAAAGGAGAAAGTCACTGAAAGGAAAATGCTCCCACACAGTCTTACTGATTGGGCTTTAATGCTGCAATAGCATCTGCTAGATGGGAGCAGTGTGAAGAGTCCATGTGAGGGGTGTGAGGAGTCACGCACAATTCAGGAGGCCTTTCTGATGCAGCACTTGTGGAAGATGTCCTGTAGTGATGGGAGAGATGCTCTACTCAGTAAGTATTGGATCGCTTTCCTCACTAAATAAATGATACTTTATTACAGGTGTTTAATTGGGTTCTCTTTATTCGCTTTTAGAACTTGTATGAAAATCTGGTGATCTTTTAGGTCATTATTTCTGCAGAAATCTTGAAAATTCTAAAGGGTTTAGAAACCTTAAGCACCACTGTATGTGTGCTGGCTAGCGCTGTGCTGAGTGATGGGACAGGGTGACTCATCCCTCCTACCCAGAGCAAATCCAAATGTGCTCTCTTGGACTCCCAGTTACTTTGGCATCCCCAGCTGTGGCATCATTGGGAATCAAACACAAAAGCTCCCAGTGACAGAGCCACTGCTTAGATAGTCCGCTCTATGAACACCATTTAGTTGGTTTAACTGGTCACTGGTCACTCTTGATGGAGTTCATGTTTAATGCTATTTAAAAGCTTTTTGTGAGCTGAAAAATACTGAAAACTCAAGCTTAGTCCTCAAGAACTGGAGCAAACCACATCCACCACAGACACACATAACATTCAGGTTTTTACCAGAAAATATGCTTCCTCATGTAATTGCTTTTTTGAAACACTGTGAATCTACCTACATTTCTGTACGCCCGATTAGCCTTATGTTACTGTCCATCTTTTGTTTCTGTAGCTTATTGTACAAATCACATTCAGCTGGAACACAAAATAGTTTTACACGTATCGTAATGTGCACTCACCTCAGCCGTGCTGTGAGCACAACAGCACGGTTGAGTCGTTCCTGCGACTACACCACAGCAGCAACAGTCTTAGTGACTGCAGTACGCCCTGCAGTCCTAAGCAACACCTGGACATCATGAACTTGTGCTGCCAGCCAGAGTGAAAGTGTCTGTGCTGAAAGAGAACAACTAAACTTGTTTAGAAGCACACAAACATGAGCTTCTCAGTGAACCTTAGGCAAACAAAGAAAACAAATGGAGAAGGAAAAGGCTGCAGAGCTTAAGTTCTTCTCATTACATTACATTGATTTGGCAGACGATCAAGAAAGATAACTCTAAAACAGGATGGCTTGCCAAAAATTGATGGGGCTATAATGTACTACAGTGTTTTATGGTACGTTTTACTGTTTAGGTATCAAAAATCAATGACTGTAATATTCTCACTTTAATGCTTTCGTTGAGGCAGGGTGCCCCGGAGCACAGCATGGTCCTCTCAGGCATCCCCTCGGAGAAACGGAGGGGAAAGACCAAGAGAGGATGCCGTGGAGGAGCAAAAGTGTGAGGGAAAAGAGCAGCAAGGAATGGGCAACGGCCTTGTGAGCAGCGGAGGAGAAGATACAGACCATATCGTCTGTCTGTTACTTTTCTTTTGTAAGCAATTTCCTCCGGGATCAATAAAGTTTTCTGATTGTGGTTGTTGAAGTACAGCTGAGTCACACAAAAAAACTAAACAGTTTAGTTTGAGGATATTCAGATTACAGGACATGAGGTTATATCAGACATTGTGAGAGGTAATGTGTTTAGCGATTTAGATTTTGAGATTTAGGCCATTTTGGTTAAATGTGTGATTGTGTAATAATTATAATGTGTCAATTACAATAAATGTTTTATCAGTATCTAATTTTTTAAGGGCACTCATTGGGTATGTTGATGTTGTACCTAAAAATGTAATGTTTGCAGTGGACTGAAGGTCAGAAACACAAAATGGCCAGCTGGGAACCCATTAAAATTGTAAAACACAGTATTAGTTTTCAGATGGTCTTGCGCATTCAGGGCTTGGTTGACAAGGCCATGTTTTGGAGACTAGGGCTTATTGGGCCATCCACCAGGACCAGTTTTTGTGTAGAAATTATATTCTTGAAATATTCTTGTACTTTCTTCATGAATTCAGTTAAAAGTGAATTCTTTAGTGAATTCTTCGCTCTAGTTGTGTCTTAATCCCCCTTCTCTGTGTACCACTGCCTGTTATGGTCTATCCACTTGTAACTGCTAGATATTCACTGTTTTCACATCTGCACTGCAGTCAGGGACGATTGCATGGTGTCAGGGGTTATAGTTTTTTGACCTTTCATAACATTAAACAACGTATTGTTTATAAAAGTACTTCATAACAGAAAAATGACTGTTCTCTAGCCTTTGAGCAGCCCTTATACTGATATTGGAATAATAAAATATATAATAATAAAACAATATTTCTCACACAGGCAAAGCACTTTTCCTTCATGGTATTTAACAGTTACCTTTTTAATGGCCCTATTGACCATATTCATGACTTTATATACAAATAAAATATTGACTAAAGTCTTTGTTCAGCAAGAAAAATCAATGCATTCGTAAATAATGTTATTTTTTAAAAGAGAGATTCAAGTATAAGTATAACCACTAGATACATGACATCCAAAAGTCTGTAGCCTAGACATCTGCTCCTTCAGCTTTCCTTCTGAATAGTATTAATTGGGAGTTTGTCCACTGTTTGCTGCAGTAATAGCCTCTATTCTTCTGAAAAGGCTGTCCAACAGATATTGGAACATTTCTGGGAGAATTTGCCACCATTCAGCCATGAGAGTGTTAGTGAGGTCAGATACTGATGTCGGATGATTAGTTTTGGATCACAACGCCACTCCAGTCCTGAAGGTATTCGATGGCACTCCATCATGTGCAGCTGCTCTATTCTATTGGCAATGAAATTACACAATCTTTGTGTGCACAGCTGAATTCTTGTGTTGGTAATGGGTGTAGCTGAATTCACTAATTAGAGGGGGTGTCGCACTTTTGGATGTCTCTAAAGCTCACGCGCTTTCTCAAGGTTTGTAAAAAAAAAAAAACACACTGTAGATGTAGACAAGATTTGATCGAGCAGTCTGAACATTGCATAACTGCAATTAAAACTTTTGAACAGCTGTTAGTATTTCCATGCACATAAATAACTGGGCCATCTGCATACATTTGGCAGGTAACGCGAGGACGACAGACATTTGGAAGGCCATTAACAAATAAGCTGAATGACAACGGACCCAGAATGAACTCTTGAGGAACTCAAACCTCGTAGTCCAATCATCTTAATGTTTAAATTATAAGAATGTGAGATTATGAACTGCATATCTCTACACATTGTTTTCTATACTCTATACAAGAAATGTTTAAAATAAGTTCATCAAGTACAATTTTAAAGTAAAGTGGCCCTTTATAGTCACACGTGAACACATCACAGCACACAGTTTGAAATTATTTCTCTGCATTTAACCCATTCACCAAGTGAAGCAGTGGGCAGCCAGGGAGCTGTGTAGGGGCGATACCTTGTTCAAGGGTACCTCAGTGGTGCCACTGGCAGGCCTGGGACTTGAACTCACGACCTTCTGATCACAGGGCCAACTGCCTACCCTCCAGGTCACCACCTGCCCTAAAAGTTTCCTGTAGTTGGCAAGATTTAGTATTTAGTGTACAATATACATCAACACTGAAAATCAACAACAGACATATATGAGATGAATGAAGAATTGCTGACATTAAAGATAATGAATAACTATAATCAGAACTGGTCTAGACAACACTGGGGCCCCATGCAAAAAAGGGGTGTGGAGGGGATTGTTGCGGGGTCGTACGCAACTTAAACAGTGAGCGTTAGGGGCCGACTGGTTCTAACTACAGCAAATCAAAAAATATTAAGTCAAAACAGTTCATTTCTGGAACTTTCTGCTTCGATTCATCAACACTATCTTACAGGTGTTATTCAGATAAAATACATGTTTGTAGAAGTATTATTGTAGAGGTATTACTGTTACAGATTCGTAAACAATATTGAGGGAAGGCGAGTGTTATGTCCTGTTGTGTGAGTGTCAGCACTTTTCAGGGACCAGAATGTGAACGTTTTGACACTGTGGGGACATATGGCACGTTGTCATGCTTTTTCCAGTTCTTCTTAGAAAAAGCAAAAGAGCCCAAAGATTTGTGTTTGGCTTGTGAGATTAGACTTGGGTTATGAGTAGCACATCTGAAAAAATATGGTTCTTGGTTCTTCAAGGGCTCTTTACTGTGCCTTTACTAATTTATACAGAATCACGGACACTCATTTGAATGCAGTAATGATTCTCAGTTATACTATGTATAGAATACACCCTATATATATATATATATATATATATATATACATGTATATATGTGTGTGTGTGTGTGTATGTGTGTATGTGTGTAGCGGTATGTATTCTTTTTCAAATGTTATTTTAGAG
>JBBPCZ010034950.1:0-13614 GCA_037974445.1 Brycinus macrolepidotus
CCCTGCTCTTGTGAGTGTTTTACTAGGCGTCGTACCCCCCCCCCCCATTAAAAGTGCTGTGTGTATATATATATATATATATATATATAAATATAAACACACACAGTTATAGTATAGTTATACTTAGCAGACTGTTGTGTAACTCCTCCCCCTTTCCTATTCTAGTCTTTTAATAGGAACCTCTTTACTTCTGCCATAGCCTGAAGGTTCAATGCTATTGCACTGTTAAAGATCTGTGGCGCGACAAAGCCTACAACCTGACAAGCACTCGGTGTACAGGGACCAAAAACAGCCTGCAGATACCTATGATAAGATTTGTATCAGACAAGGCACAAGAGCAGTGCATTGTACATGGCCAAAGTCATTCATGTACTAATGAGATCACTTTAACTAAGGACAATATAAAGGACTGGCCATTTTTACCCATTTCTAGGAAGCACCTTGTAGAAGATGCAACAATTACTTATTTATTTATTTATCTGACACTGTATATGTTTTCTTGGCTTCTCTCGTAAGCCACTTGGATTTATTACAAGCTCTGATGTGATCTGGCCTAAACTAGGCCTTTGTGCTGCTATTCTTTTGTTACAAAGCTATTCTTCACTTTTTCCCATCTTATCTTTGTATTCACTGTAGCACCAAAGCCACTGTTCCGAATCAAGGCACTGTATTTCAAAAATGGCTTTTATGCTCTTTGTTCTCTCTGACTGCAGTGAACATCTTAAATCATCATTTTACCTATTTTAGGCAATTACACTGTAAAAATAATGCTATATTTTAAAAGAAAGAAGGCAACCTGATTGATTTTTTGAATTCACCAAACTTCTGATAGTTGCATAAATCTTTTACAATGTAACATTCTTTTACTGAATAGCTTTATCTGTTTATATATTATAATAATTTTTCAATTTCTGCATAAATCAATTTTCAAGATGCAAACAAAGTCATCCAGAGTGTTTTGATCTCTCCTTTTTAAACCAATATTCCTTCTGTACAGTGGTGGTGATAGGAATCAGGGGTCTACAACGCAAATATCATTTGCTATAGGAAATGACCAGTGAATATACATGTCTTCTGAGTGTTTATATGTAATGTTTATGTTGGTAAAACAGTGGTAAATATGAAAAAACTCTGGGTACCATTTTGCCTTCCAACGCTCTGCCATAAGTGGAAAAAGATTTAGGCAAAATGTTAATGTCAGAACTATCAAAACAATGTCTCAGGCACTATGTATTTGTAACCATTTTGTGTAATACCTTTCTGTGTTGTAGCTTTTGAGAAATCAGTGGAATTACCCTTTAAGATACATTTGTTATTTGGATCACACTGCTTTTCAATATTTTTTTTTTGTTGTTGTTTGAAAATCAATTATTTACTTCACAATCCTTACGGAGCCCATCCCCCGAGTTTTGACTACGTGCAGCACATATCGTCATGAGTGATGACATCATGTGTTGCTGCTCGCTTGGTCATCAGGAGCTTAGGCAACCCAGGTGTTAGCACTGAACACATTAGCTGGGTTGCTAGGTGCCTGATGACATGTCCGTGTGTGTCTCATTTCAGTTAAGTGGATCCTGTTTACTGGATGATTGTTTGCATTGTGTGATTGGTTGTCTCTGTGTGTGTTTGGGTTTAAAGGCACAGCCGGTCCGGAGGAACGGCACGTGGTCACCAAGCTCTACCAGTGTTCGTCTCGGGTTTGTATGAAACTCTATGAAGTATTTCACCGACGCCTGTGTCTTTGTAACAGCCTCTGGACTCGTGTGGGAGATCCCCTTGAGCCCTACACCGTGTACGGCTCTCCAAGTAGCAGCTGGGGAGCTTCCTTCTACTCAGCCACGTTTATGGTGGTTAGAGCCTCCACATGACTCTTATCTGTACCAGTGACTGTTCCTTTTTTTTTTACCTCCATCTGTGTGAGGTGTGCAGCCGTCTTCACTGCGGTAAAAAAGTGGAACTACTCGACCGGCCAAGAAGGCCACTAAACCTGTATCTCAGTATTGAGACCGAGCCTTCTCTCCCTCGGGCTTGGGTTCTTTCGCAGGAGTGAAGGTCCTCCTGGAACCACCTTGTACTTGTATTGACTCTAGTGTTCGTGTTTGGAGCTCAGAGAGCTCACCCTTCTGTTGAGTTCATTAAACCTGTTCTGAGAAATTAAGCTGATTCCTGCAGTTGTGTCCTTCCACTGTACCCGACATGACAATATTGCGATATGTTGTATCACAATACCTTACAATATTATATGACTGAAATGTCACAGAAATTTTTTATCATGGTTCAAGTATTGTAATAATGTCATGTCAGGGGCCTGTAACCATTAACACCTTGACAGATACATTTCAGCATGCACCAGTAAGTGAATATGAGGAATATGTTCTTGTTTTAGAGTATCTTGCTGCCCTTGACATGAACGGATTCCCCTAATCTCTAGCATCACAAGAAAATGTTGTTTAAACATCTGCTAATACTGTTAGAATGTGGTTTACTATAAATAGTAAACCACAAACCAGCAAAAAATCTATATCTCATGTCACACATAAACAGTTCTTGGAGGAGGATTATGTGCAAAGTTCACTATCATTCACATTATCACTCTATAGTTTTTATATTCTTACAATTGTAGAATATAGTCAAATTTAACATTTTGTTGAAACTGGCTTTGGTACATTGTGAATGTTAATCTTATATGCAGAACAATACATCTTTATTTACAATACATCTGTGTATGTGTATATATATGTATATAAGTATATGTATATTGTATAAAAGTTTTGTTCTTATTTAGAAGGCATAGCATATCATTTTACAAAATCAAACCTAATATTAAAAGTCTGTCAACAAGAATAGCCAAGTAAAAAATCAGTATACATTCAGCAAACATTGTTTGCAAGGGCATGAACAACAATCGGGAAACACCTATCTAAAGAAATTGGTAAGATTCATTCATTTCACATGTTTCCTTACATTCCTGATGCTTTGGATTTTCCCCTCAAATCTGCATTCATTCGTTTGCACCATCTATCGTCGGCAGGTTGCAGAACCAGACAAACTGCCGACAGTAGATGGCACAAAGGCACAAGCACACAGTCCAGGAACGACCCACAAAGTAAAGCCAAGAGCTCTACTAAACTTGTTCAAGATTAAATGTATGTTAAGTGGTGGCATAATAGCAAATTATTGTTTAATTCCATTTACTGAGGGATTTAAACAAAAAAGCAAGTGCAACACTATTGGTCAGCAGTTTGCTTTGCTAAGATGTTAGGATGCAAATATCATGAAGAAGATTATTTTTGCCATGCATTGATGCATCAAATGACATTACATTGATGTACTGTAAACTGCAGTTGATGCCCTCTTTAGTTTTCTGAGTTTTAAACATAGTTGCTGGCAGTCCAGGTTTATGCAGCCAGATTCAAAAACAGTTCTGGCTTTTTACCTGCTTTCAGTTTATTCACTAAAGGCCTAAAACAGGTCATAATAGGAATGGCTGCTAAATATAGCCTGTATCTAACAGAGAAGGATGGAAAGCCGCTGCCAGGAATATTGTGGCTGGGTCTTACTTCAGCTCTGTAGGAGCTCCTGAGAATTCCATGTTTGCCACACACTCAGAAACCCTGCTCTGGTTGCCGTGGCAATGGAGGCAATGACTCAGCGAATGCCGACAGTCGTGGCAGATATGACTCTTACTTTTTAACAGAGAAACAGAGATGCTCCGAGCTAAGGGCAACCAAAAGCAGGAACGTGTTCAGTAACGTTTTATGGTGTTTCATGGTGTTTTAAGGACATTCTGTCAGCATAATAGATGAAAGGAGAAGCAGTGCTTTAATCTTATTAAATTAAATCCACATTTTATTCATTCTAAAAATTTAATCATAATATATAAGTGGTAAATTGATACTCTATGTTATGCCTAAATTCAATAAATGACTACAAGACAGCATTACTCCTCTGGGGAAATGAAGATATAATTCATAACTAGAAAACTGCATTTACTGAAGATAATACCTAGTGATTATGCAGCTCAAGCAATGTCCAGGTGGTTGCTGCGGTATTGCTAGGGGGTTGCTAGAGCACCCCAGTTGGTTGCTAGGTGGTTAATATGGTATCTTATGTATTTGCTAGGGTGTTGCTGTCTGGTTTCTGTGTTATTTTATGGGTTGCTAGGGTGTTGCTAGGGGCTGGTACTGTATCTCTGGTGGTTGGTAGAGTATGGCTAGTTGGTTGTTATGTTATCTCTGATGATTGCCAGCATGTTGCTATGGTATCCCAGGTGGTTCTGGGAAGTTGCTGGATGGTGGCTATTTTAAAATAAAAAAAAGTGCATTTCTTGAAGAAAACGTAAAATGATTGCAAAGCTTAAGCAATTCCTAAATTGTTGCTAGGGTATTGATATTTGGTTGTTGTAGTATCCCAGTTATAATGCTAGTTTTTGCTAGTTACTATGGTAAACCAAGTGGTTGGAAAAAGAAGAAGAAGAAAATGAATAGAAATCAGATAACAATAGCATTGCCATTGCTTTGTGATTTGCAGTCACTTATTCAAAAAAAATAATAATAGAACTAGCTTTGTACATCTGGGCCTATATTCTTATATGGTATTGGTTCCTAATTGTATTTTCTTCCTTTCTTTTGTCCATGGTGTCCATGTTAGAAGTTGCTGAAGTATTAAACGGCCTTGTTTGTTGAGTAATCTGAGAAACTTATCAGCAGGAACATCATCTGAGTAATCAGTCTGCACATTAATCCTACAATCTACAACTCTTTATTGTGGCAACAATGTGAGGAGAATTTTCCTACCACAGAATGCTTAAAAAGAAGCTAGGGAAGTTCACAGGATGGATCTACATTAAGGAATCCAACCCTGCATGACTGGCTGAAATGACTCAACCTTAAAGATACCAAACATGTCAAAAGCATTGCTCTTTTCTTATCTATCCCTTATTCAAAATGGACTGAGAATTGTTTTAAAGTGGCCATTTCATGTAAAACCATATTTTCCTCACTTTTCTGGAATAAAAGAGATGCAAGATTTTAAACCTCCACATTCACTCCCCAGCCCATACAGCTGCAAAAACAGCCAATTGTGAATCCAAAGTTTTGTAATGCCACAAAAACCAATACAGTTAGATATGTGAACCAGCAGCAGTATGGCCTCACCCACAATAGGCTGAGGTAGCAGGGTTGCCAACTTTTCCAAAAACCTTGGAGTGAGATATTGGGACGGAGGGACGGACGGACGGACGGGGGGGGTATACCTTGGAGTGAGATATTGGGGGGTGTGTGGCCGATGTCTGGAGCGGTGAGCGGCGACGGATGGACGGACGGACGGACGGGGGTATACAAATACAAGCTTTCTCACTTTACGTTTTACACATGCTTATCATCTATGTGTAACAAATAAACATCTTTGAAACCGATGTTTTCAGCGAATCATTTTTTACATGAGTGAAAAAAATTACAACACAGAAGAATGTCAGATTTGGCGTGAGATTTTTTCTTGAGCGTGAGAGCTTGAGATTGAGGCTGAATGTGTGACTGTCACGCCGGATGCGTGAGAGTTGGCAACCCTGAGGTTGTAAGGGGTGTTTAAGCCACTTTTGAATGAGGCACAACACGGAGCAGCCAATTAGAACAGAGGTAATTTGCATATATCACTCTTAAAAACAGCCAGTTTAATTCTAAGGGGTAAAGAGAGGTTGGAAAATGGCCTCATAAAAAATAAATGACCCTTTAACATACACTTCAATGTTTATTCACCTGCTTTAACACATCAGACTGTATTCATAGAATATCTGATAAGCTTTTTTTCTTTTTTCGTGAGTTTTTTTTCTTGAGCGTGAGAGCTTGAGATTGAGGCTGAATGCGTGACTGTCACGCCGGATGTGTGAGAGTTGGCAACCCTGAGGTTGTAAGGGGTGTTTAAGCCACTTTTGAATGAGGCACAACACAGAGCAGCCAATTAGAACAGAGGTAATTTGCATATATCACTCTTAAAAACAGCCAGTTTAATTCTAAAGGGTAAGCTTATCAGATATTCTATGAATACAGTCTGATGTGTTACTGTCAGCTGCTTACTAGTAGGCCTGACCCTTTCATTACAGTTGTGCTACACTACATTAATATACACATATTTCCCCATTTTTTCTCCCCAGTCTTAGTCACGTCCAATTCCACCCACAAGCTAGGATTCCCCCTGTCACATCCGTACCACTAGGATAAAGGCCAGTATGAGCTTCCTCCAAGACAGGTGAAGCCCCAGTACATATTTTCAAATTCCCTCTAATATAAACTTGAACAAGCTTGGAGGAGAGCACTAATCGACAATTATGTTACATCAGCGAAGCGAGGCGCATATTGGCTTGCTTCAAGCTTAGTGTTGGTGGAGAGGGATGGTCATCCTGCCCACCCAAAGAATTATGCTCTCTTGGATTCCTGGCCACAGATGGCTGTGACATTACAAGGAATCACAACCTCCTGATGATATGAAAATGTGTTATCAATGAAAATGCATAAAATACATTTTCAGCTTATTTCCATTAAACTGTTAATTAATGGTGACTCATTTTATAGATTAAATAAGGCTCTAATGTCATGTGTGTCCCAACTTGTGTACCTCTGGCTTGATTGACGTCCCTATAACTTACTGAAATGGACATAGTTTATTTATTTGTTTGTTTGTTTGTTTGTTTGTTTGTTTAATTAATTATTTATTCATTTGCTTTTCCATTGGAACCACTTCAGCAAAGATTACTACTCTGCCATGTATAGCTCTCTGAGAATGGCTGTAGCCATTTCTTTTGAAAGGCTGTGCTGAAAGGCTAAAACACTCTGGTCTCCTCCTCGGTCCAGGTACACCACTCAGGCATGCTATTTGTGTTTATTTGTGGAAAGAGTTACACGAAAGAGGTCTGTCATGATTCTAAATGTATGCATACAATACAGTTACAGACTGTAGTTCATCTGTTTCCCTGAATCATTTGTTAGTCCCCTTTACCCCGTTTATTAATGGTTAGGACCCCCACAGGACCATCTCTGTGTGTGTGTGTGTGTGTGCGTGCGCATATGTGGGTGTATGCATGTGTGTGCGTGTGTTTTAAACACTGTAGCTGTGGTAGAATAGTCACAGAAATTGTAAAAAAATACAAAAAAAATTAAGATTTAAAAGAATTGTTTTTTCCTAACTATTTCTCCTTTAAGGAATTCATAAGTACTTAGGAAAAAAGAACCGTGGTTCTAAGGGAATCCGGCTGCACTTACACTAGGCTACCTGCTATGTGATGTCATTGATGTGGGTGCCATGAAACTAAAATGTTCTGAAGATGAGCTACAAAAAATATGAATCCCCAATTATCAATATTGTGTGTCACGTCTGGGCCACCTCGGTCACGCCCCCTACGGAGCCCGTCCCCCGAGTTTTGACAAGCGCAGCCCTGGACGCAGGGTTATGATGTCATGTGTTGTTGTGTGCTTGGTCATCGGGAGCCTAGGCAACCCAGGTGTTAGCACATTAGCTGGGTTGCTAGGCACCTGATGACATGTCCACGTGTGTCTAGTTTAAGTTAAGTCGATCTTGTTTGTTAGATTATTGTTTGTGTTGCGTGATTGGTTGTCTACGTGTATGTCTCAGCATAAAGCACAGCCAGTCCGGTCCGTGGTCACCAAGCTCTACCAGTGCACGTCTGGAGTTTGTACAAAACTTAACTTGTGATTTCACCTGCACCTGCGCCTGTGTCTCTGTGTCAACCTCTAGACTCGTGCCGAGTTCATCTAGTACTCACCACGACGGCCAGCTCTCCAAGTGGCAGTTGGGGAGCCTCCCTTCCCTAAGCCACACTACGTGTGGCTGGAGTCTCTTTGTGGCACGTTTCTATACCAGTGACTGTGTGCTCTGTGTTTCCTTCCATCTGTCTCAACAGGTGTGAGGTGTATAGCCGTCCCCACTAACGGAGTTAATAGTGCAACTACCTGACTGGCCTCGGAGTACACAGGCCACTAAACTCGTAACTCAGTGAAGTGACCAAGTCTTCTCTCCCTACGGCTTGGGTTCCTCTTTGGAGTGAAGGTCTTCCTGGAACCACCTTGTACTAGCATTGACTAAAGTGTTCTTGTTTGGAGCTCAGCGAGCTCAAACTTCGTATTCTGTTCATTAAACCTTATTGAGAAACGAAAGCTGATTCCTGCAGTTGTGTCCTTTCAGTGTACCCGACATGACAGTATGAAAATAATTGTTACATTTATGCAAGATTGGTATAACCTGTCAGGCCTATAAATCTACTTCTGTACATATCATTCTTGAATTTCAAAAATGTTGAATTAAAAATATCACCTGACTAAAAAAAAGTCTCATATCCCTTTTTCTTGAAATCTTGACGTGATTGTGCTTTGAAGTTAAATGCTGTAGATGAGTAATGTGACAAAAAAATGATTCCCCAGAGATATTACTATCAGATAATCAGTGACCCAACACTAGTGCATTTAATGAATTGCCAATAACCTATCCACCCAATGAGCCTATCTTCAGTTAGTGGGCAGCTGGGGACTATCTGAGTTGTATAGCAAAATGAAACATAAGGAGCTTGCTTAAGCTGTGTGGCTCACCTTACAGAGAAACCAAAGAGACATTCACAGTAGGAGAGTACAACTGTGGAGTTTCATGGCACTGTGTTTACAACTGGTAAGAGGATTTTAGGTTTTTAGGATTTTAGGTTTTGAACACAGAAGATACTTAAACTGAACATACCATCAACATATAGTCGTTATGTTTTGCTTACACCCGATAAGGCATCAATAGGTTTAAAAACGAAAACAAGACAGGAAAAAACAGCACACTATAAAATATATGCCATCCCCAACACCCATTTTTATCCTGTACAGATCTAATTAGACCTATTGAAAGACATGAGCTTCTACTAGGCTGTGTAGATAGCTGGTTCAATTTCTGTAGGTTCCAGTGGAGATCAACTGGCTAGCACAAGGACTCTTTTACACCATTGTCTCCCGAGGCTTTGATGTACCAAAGACCGCGTTTGACATTGTACATCAGATGTGTGAAGCAATCTTCTCACTCCTGGAAAAAGTGGTCCACTTCCTCTCACTGGTAAATTGCTGAAGTTGGTCGTAGCTTCCAACAACTTGCCAACAGCCCAGCTTTCAGAGACTTTGAAGAACTACTGATGGATACCACATGGATGGATGGATCAAGGCTCCCCATGGTCCACATTCACAAGATTACCTGAACAGTAAATCCTTCCACTCCATCCAGCCTCAAACAATCTGTGACAGCACTAATCCATTATAAAGAGGGCCTATGGCATGATAAAGGCACAGTGGCGAGAGATCTACTTCAGAACCTTGGAAATGGATCACACATTTGCTCCTAATGTTGTCACAGTGTGTGCACACTCCATAACATCTGTATTACTACTGAGGACATCCTTTAGCCAGCTGAGGAAGAGGATCCAATGCCATCACCACCACCAGTTAAAGGGGATTTCATTACATTACTTTCAGTCGCTTTTATCCAAGGAGACTTACAATTTGAGGAAACACTCAAGATTCAGACAGTGTGAGAATTCTAAATGCTAAAATCTTTGTGTAGGGATTAGTGCAAGAAGATAAATAGTGCCTCAGAAGAGGAGGTGCTCTCTGAATAGATGAGTCTTCAAGAGGTTCTTGAAGACAGAGAGGGATTCAGCTCTTCTGGTCACCTTTGGCAGCTCATTCCACCAACGGGGAACCATGAATGAGAAGAGTCTGGACTGGGTTTGCCTTGTGTGTAAGGATGGCTGTGTGTGTTACGACCGTACAGAAATGCCGTGCGTAATTTTTCGTAGTTTTCCAAACCAGCCACTCTCTGGCGTTATCTCGTGCTGCATTCAGCGCAGTCGGACATTGGAGATTCGCACTCGTAAATGTCAAATTGGCCGTAATTTTTCTTTTAATTCGTTGCTGCCAACTGGGGTGGCAGCAGGGGTGGCAAGGCTTCCTTTTAGGGTGGCATTTGCCACCCTATGCCACCCCGGTAGATCCGCCCATGATGCAGACCCAGATGTCACTCTGTAGACAAGAGTTAGTGACTTGAATTTAATTCAGGCAGCCATGGGTAGCTAGTGTAGGTCAATGGGGTGACAAGCGACCTTTTGGGTTAGATAAGATAAGAAATAAGATAAACACACAGAAGCTCCAAATAAGGGTGTTCCTGCTCTAAACACACACACACACACACACACACACACACACACACACAGGCACACACACACACTAGGAGCAGAGCCAGGGTTTTCTGGGAAAGCTACCAAGTATCTCTCTTGCCTTTTCATATAGGGGGCTCAGCCGTTTTCTCTCTCTCTAAATATGTTTCAGATGTGTCACAACTGTTTTTTGATCAATTTACGACCCCTGATCATCTGATCAATAAGCTGTGTACAAGCACACTAGGGGGTGCTCTAAGGCATGCTTGACATTGGAATGCTAATATTTCATAAACTAAAGGAGAAGAAGTGGCTCCAAATTCAGCTATAAAAAGAATTTAAATAAAAATTAAGAAGAACGATGAGTGGTAGAGAGGTTGCGGAGGTTGCGGTGGTACATGACCTGTGGTGTAGAGACAGGAGACTCTTCCGGAAGGCAGATGAAACGAATGAAGTAATGATCAGAGATTAGTAGAGGCATGACAGTGAGGCAATCAGTGGCAGTTCCAGTAAGGATGAAGTCACCTTTGTCTTAATGAAGAAGTGAAACAGGCATTCTCATTTCCACTAAATGGAAATTCTCACCACTACTGATGACTTTCCTACTACATTTGTTTTAAGTCAATGATTCAAGAACTTTTCTTCAACATTTTTATTTGTACAATAATTAATCAAGAACTCACACAGTTTCATATTTACTATAGTGGATCTTTCTGTGAGAGATGCAAACACCATGGTCTGCCCTAGAAACACTAAAACCATTAACTCTATAAACCAGTGGTGAAAGGGGTCTTGCTTCCTTATATTTTTAGGTTGTCCCACATTTTGGAGGCCTGCATGGCAGTCACCTGCCCCTTCAGCTCAGTTTCCTTCACCACTTCCGAGTAAGTTAGAATTACCTGAATTCACCCTAACTATTTATAATAACCCATTAACCCACAAATATACTTATTCTCAGACTAATTTGGCTCAATTTCTCTTTAGAGATTATTTAGTTTAACCCTTGCTTTTATCAAGGCAAGGGTTTCAGCATCTGTGACTGAAGACTTTTTCTTCTTCCACTTTCGGCTGCTCCCGATTAGGGGTCACCACAGCGGATCAGCCGCCTCTATTTCGTTCTATCCTCTGCATCTGTCTCTCTCACATTAACTGCCTGAATGTCCTCCCTCACAACATCCATAAACCTCCTACTAGGCTTCCTCTTCTCCTCTTTCCTGCAGCTCCATCCTCAGCATCCTTCCCCCAACATACTCAGAGTCTCTCCTCAGCACATGTCCAAACCAACGCAATCTCGCCTCTCTGACTTTTCCTCCAAAAGGTCCAAATCGGGCTGTCCCTCTAATAAACTCATTCCTGATCCTGTCCATCCTCATCATTCCTAATGCAAACCTTAACATTTTCAACTCTGACACCTTCAGCTCTGCTTCCTGTCTTTTCATCAGTGCCAGTGTCTCCAAACCATCAAACCAGACAACACAGCTGGTCTCACTACCGTCTTGTACACCTTCCCTTTCACTCTTGCTGATTGAACTCCTCCACCTTTACCAGCTCTACTCCCTGCATCCTCACCATTCCACTGTTCTCCCTCTCATTCACGCACAGGTATTCTGTCTTAGTCCTACTGACCTTCATTCCTCTCCTTACCAGAGCATGTCTCCATCTCTCCAGGGTCTCCTCAACCTGCTCTCTACTCTCACTACAGATCACAATGTCATCTGCAAATATTATAGTCCATGGGGCTCCTGTCTGATCTTGTCTGTCAACCTGTCTATCACCATTGCAAACAAGAAAGGGCTCAGAGCTGATCCTTGGTGTAAATCCACCTCCACCTTGAACGCATCAGTCACTCCTACCGCAGACCTCACTGCTGTCACACCGCCCTCGTACATATCCTGTACCACTTTCACATACTTCTCTGCCACTCCTGACTTCCTCATACAATACCACAACTCCTCCCTAGGCACCCCGTCATGTGCTTTCTTCAAGTCCACAAAAACACAGTGCAGCTACTTCTGACCTTCTCTGTAGTGCTCTTTCCCGACATGAAACCATACTGCTGCTCACTGATCCTCACATGTCTTCTTAACCTAGCTTCCACCACTCTTTCCCATAAGTTCATGCTGTGGCTGATCAACTTTATCCCTTTGTAGTTACTGCAGCTCTGCACATCACCCTTATTCTTGAAAATTGGTACCAGTGCACTTCTTCTCCACTCCTCAGGCATTCTGTCACTCTCAAAGATTCCACTTAGCAATTTGGTCAGAAACTCCACTGCCATCTCTCCTAAACACTTCCAAGCCTCCACAAGTATGTCATTTGGACCAAAAGTAAAGCAAGCATCTGTGACTGAAGTAAAATTAATTATTGATACTCCTAAAGACTGGCAATACAATAATTCTGTGCAATACACACACACACACACACACACACACACACACACACACACACACACTACCATGACCATTACCATGTCAGTGTCATTGCTAGGCTTAAAATGATCCACCACCCATCACTGGTGGTCCTGTGGGGGCCCTGAACACTGATGAATGGCACAACTGGGACTAACAAATGGTACAGGGAAACAGATGAACTACAGTCTGTACTTGTAAACAGCAAAGAGCACCTTTTTGGTAAGTGGAAGTGATAAAATGTAGACAGAAGGTAGGTAGACCAAGTTAAGTGACTCGTGGGTGTGTCATTTACATACCGCATTGCATGCCTAATGTGGAGCACAATGTTTGAGCTGCCAGGACATCCCACTTGAGATACAGATTACAGATGCCTCCAACTTCATTACTGAGCTTAAGGGCCATGGCCTTTTGCTTAAAGAGCTGAGATCCTCATTTTAAAAAGATGAAATAAGATGCATTCTATTTATTCTGGCCTCATGAATGTGTCTCTGTTAGACAGACAGAGAACCACGTGTTTACATTTTACAAGGAATTCTCCTCCAGAATCACCCGAGATAATGCGATGATGTATTGTCCTGTGCTCTTATGCCGCAATAGTTTTTTATCGTTTATGGTGTCATAAAGGTGACAATAACTGTTACAGCTTTTGTTGTGTAGACTGTGATTAATTTTCATAAATTAAAGACCTCTATGGGTGAGAGAGAGAAGTCATTTCTGGTGGGAGCGGACAGTGCTGACATAGGGCTGGGCAATTAGCTTCCAGATGCATCATCAGATGTATAATTTAATATGCAATCGATTGTACATAGTAGTTGTACATGTATACATACACTAGCTAGACGCTACTGGAACTTCGAGTGAAAACAGATAGTTTGCTCAGATGATAAAAAAGCTTTTTGATAACAAATACTCAAGGTGGGTATAGATAAAATAAGACATAAGATAAGATAAACCTTTATTAGTCCCACAAGTGGGAAATTTGCATTGTCATGGCAGAAAGTGGATAGAACAAAG
>JBBPCZ010035029.1:0-13611 GCA_037974445.1 Brycinus macrolepidotus
GGGTTAAATGCAGAGAAAGAATTTCACACTGTTCACACTGTGTGCTGTGCTGTGGTGTGTTCACGTGTGACTATAAGTGACACTTTACTTTTTAATGGTTACTTTGACTGGAAATGAAGTAAATGAAAGGATGGTATCTGATGTTTGCATGGTATTGTAGCAACACGTGAGCTCACTATGTTATAACTAGCCTATGTGTAAAGTATAAGTGTAAAGTGGCCAGTTTTGTCACGCATGATACAACCTTTCTCGCTTTAAGTTTTACACATGCTTATCATCTATGTGTAACAAATAAACATCTTTGAAACCGGTGTTTTCAGCGAGTCATTTTTTTTAACGAGTGAAAAAATTTACAACACAGAAGAATGTCAGATTGGGCGTGAGATTTCTTTCTTGAGCATGAGAGCGTGAGATTGAGGCTGAATGCGTGACTGTCACGCCAGATGCGTGAGAGTTGGCAACCCTGGCAGTGTGTGGGGACAGTTTCTTGCTCAACAGTACTTCAGTGGTGCCACTGGCAGTCCTGCCATTGGAACCCACGACCTTCCGATCGCAGGGGCAACTCCCTAACCACCAGGCCACCAGCTGGTGCCAGCTGGTGCCCCCAAGCCCAGGTTCATATACACACAAACACATTACACTGGGTCTGAGCTCTCTGTAAGCAGGTGGACATGAGTGAGATGGGTGCTTTGGGACTGTGACTCTACACACACACTGACACACACACACACACACACACACACTGACACACACACACACACACACATGCAAAAGGCACTTTCACACAGTCTGTAGCTCTAGGGCCAATTCGCTGCACTTTCACTCCAACACAGAAACCACAGCTGTCTCCGCATGTCTACCCAGAGGAGTTTCTGGATGCAGAACGTCACGCTTTGCACCAACAGAACCATGACTTTGTTGAGCAAATCGATCAGCATTATCGCTAAAACCCGAAGCCTGAGGCCTTGCACTAATTAGGTGAGACCATAAGGAAGTTATTTACACCCTATTTCCAGGAATGTGTGCGTGAAGTGTGTCCTTGAGGGGACAGGCCACGGTGATTTCCCGAAGTGTGTGTCAGCTTCGCGTTGGGCGGCTGTTTATGTAACCTGCGTGTGACGCCAGCATTTCAGCACGACACGTTTGGCTCTTGCTAGCCTCGAGCTCACATTACAGACTGCGGCTTCAAAAGGGGACAGAGGTAAACACGCCTGTTAAAGCTCAAAGGACCGCCGCCTGGAAATGATTCTCACTAGAGTGGCGTCATATCAGCTGCTCTCGGTTTTCCAAACACTGCCTTCCCGCTGGATTAGGGGTCTCGGCGTGAAATTTGCACGTCTTTGACTTTCTCAAGGATCAACAAACGTAGGATGTCACCTCTACGCCTATCCAAGTGAAGCACGGTGGCCTCCTTTTCAGAAATGCTTTTTCAAATAATAATAATTAAAAAAATAACCCGTAGAAATGTGTGTGCCCGGAGCTGCAGGGCAAAGTTATTAGTGTGCGAGTCCAAGGACATAGAGAACTGCAGGAGTCATGAGTGGGACACTGTGCCTGAACTCAGAGAGGGGTTTTAAAGGATGAGTCATGGAGGGGTAGATCTAATGCTGTTTATTCCCATTTTATGAGGGGGGGGGGCGGGGGAGAGTGAAAAGGAGACAAAGAGAGAGAGAGAAAGAGAGTAAGATGGAAAGACAGTGAGAGAGAGAAAAGGAGAGAAAGCTAGAGAGAGAGAGAAAGGAGAGAGAAAGAGAGACAAGAAGCGAGACAGAGAAGGAGACAGAAACAGAGAGAAAGACAGAGAGAGAGAGAGAGAGAAAGAGAGAGAGAGAGAGGGAGAGAGAGAGAGAGAGAGAGAGAGTAAGAGTAAGTCATGCTCTTTTTTTGGCAAAAAACAAATTAAGCTATTTTCAATGGAAAAAGAATCATACTGATTTGCTTTGAAACTGGAGATTCGGTGAGATGACACGGTGAATCGTTTCCCAGTCATAACTGAATGAAATTTTATGCCCCAGTATTTTTATAGTAAAACCAAAATACACGCTTGTCATCATAGCCACTAGGTCTCTCACTGGCATGTGTGATTGTGTGTGTGTGTGTGTGTGTGTGTGTGTGTGTGTGTGTGTGTGTGTCCTCTCAGGCGTCCATTCCTCCACCTGTCAGGCCTGCAGCTGCAGCGGTTCTTTCCTCCTTCTCAAACTACCAAAGCTCCACTCACACTTGTCAAAACACAGTTTTCCACCGCTGTGCTGAGCAACAGGTAGGCACATAAAACAGAAAAAAAAATGGAGTCCGGACAGCTCCCACAGCTCCCTATGATGGGTCCGGCTGCCCTGCTGTCAGCACTCCACTCTCACGGTGACAGGACTGTTTTATTACCCAGTATTCTCAGTGACCCCCTCTCTGACCCCCCCAGCTCTGAGAGCTGATGTCGTATAAGCACTGTTAACATAAATGATGAAGCAGGTATCTTTTAGGAGGGTGGGGCTACGGTGACTTCCTGATCAAGGCCACACAACAGGAGTTGGAAAGAGAGAGAGAGAAAGAGAGAGAGAGATAGAGAGAGAAAAAGAGAGAGAGAAGGAGAGAGAGAAAGAGAGAGAGAGGGGGAACGAGTGAAAGAAAAGGAGACCAAGGGAAAGAGAGTGAGTAAATGAGACAAAGACAGAGAGAAAGAAAATAAGATGGAAAGACACTGAGAGAGAAAAGGGGAGCGAGAGAGAAAGGAGAGAGGAAGAAAGAAAAGGAGGGAGCGACAGAGGAGACAAAAACACAGAGAGAAAGACAGAGACAGGGAGAGAGAGAGAGAGAGAGAGAGAGAGAGATGCTCTACACCCTTCCAAGAATAGTTTTGCAAATTCTTTCCATAAAAATGCATCAAAAAAATTTCTCTCAACCCGCTCAAACCGTGTCTAGCTCAATATCTTAAACTGGTGATGCACTTTAAGATATTTGGGGCAAGTGGAAAATTGTGTACATTTTTGTTTTTCACCAAAGTATTCCTTTAAACAAGAGCAGAAATGATATTAAAGGAACCATCTTAGACCTGTCATGATGTGTATGCCTTGGAACGCGTCTTCTTACATTTTGTTCCATTGTTTTTCACTGAATGCTCATTGGAATAAGCTACTGTTGTGTAAAAGTGGAATGTAATAACAATTTTTAACGTATCATTTCTCACTGCCACCTGCCTCCTAGGAAAACGAATGAAAAAACACTTTCAACTGATTTGAAGAAAAGCATAAGTGCAGCATATGTGCTCATGTGAGTGTGTTTCCTTACCATCCTCACAGAGGTTGAGCTTGGACAAGTTCCTCCCATCATAGCCCTCCTCATAGAACGAGCCGTTATCTCGCTCCTCGTATGTGCTCAGGTACATCGCCTTGTTCTCCATTCAGAACCTGAAACAGGACAGACACATTCAGAACTATCGTTCAGGACCTGAAGCAGGGCAGAAACAACTAGAATCATCTTTCAGTACCTGAGGCAGGACAAAAAAAGTTTAGAATTGTCACTTAATGACTTGAGGAAGGACAGAAGGATTTGGAACTTTTATTCAGAACCTAAAGAAGAGCAGAACCATCATTCAGGACACCATTCAGGAGACCATTCAAAATCCAGCACCATTCATCATCCAGGACACGATACAAAACAATAGCATTCAGAAATGTTGTTTTCAGGCCTGAAGTACGGCAGAAACAATCAGAACCGACATTTCCAGACCTGGAGAAGAACAGAAACCAGTGCCACCATTATACCCATTCAGGAACTGAACAAAGACAGAAACATTCAGAGCCTTCATACTCATTTAGAGCATCCTATTCAAGCGATACAATTTTTCACAGAATTTTCAGCTTCTTATCTTATGTCTGAAGTGCTCATGTTTAACTGCATGTAAAAGGTCATATCTGTAGGGGTACACCAACCATAGAGGACATGATTTAATGAATAGGAGTGTTTTTAACAAACTCCAAACTGACTGAGCCCTTAAAAGTGAAATTGTAATGGTCTCCAAGTTAGAGAGTCTTTCCACTTAAGACCTGAAACATTAAAAGGACACTCGGGAACTGACGCGCCGAGTCTTGTAACAGTCTGCCTTCAGCTCTTTGGCGTCAGAAACACATTAAGACGCGAGCATTCAACTCAACTCTCATCCAAGTCTTCAGCCAAAGTGACGCAAGCCATGCTTTCTGCTGCCAGACTAGCCACATGACATTTCTGGAATCAGTAGTGTAATTACAATCAGACTCATGAATGTTTGGCACTGTGTACCTTTACATTGCCAGTAAACACACTTTGGACAGCAATGCCATACTCTAAATCAGGCAAGCTGTGATTGCCATGATTCATCGCCTCATGTCTGGGTGTTTTAGATCAAGTGAACGGACATGAATCATGTCCACTGGCTTTAAAAAACCCAAAACAACATGATAAACGACAACCAAAACACTCAGAGCTGGCCTAAACATCCCAATAAAATGTTTTTGGCCCTCACAGAATGATTTGACTGTGAGTGGCTTTTGCTCTGAGTGACTTTGGTCCAGGGCAGCGGTTCCCAATCCCAGTCCTAGTGACCCACTCCCTTGCACCCACACACCTAATGCAGAAGGTAGAGAATACGTGAAACTGTGCAGGGCAGTGGTGCCCAGGACAGGGTTTGGGAACCAGTGGCTGAGGGCGTTTGCAGGTCCCAGTGATGAGCTGCAGGTTTTCCATAGGCAGCATACAGATCAACCATGTGTTCATGTGTATACACCATTTTCCTCTCCTTGTGTGGATCAAAGGTCTTAATTTTTTATTAGGCCTGTGCCTGGTGTCAATAAACCAGGTCACCATGGGCCTGATTTATTGTCACCAGTAAACCAATTTTATTAGATGATTTCATGGGAAACTATAGCAGGACACCCACATGAGGACATCACTGAATGTTTACACATATAGAATGATGTGCTTGTCTGGGTGTGAGCTTAATTTTGACAACCATTGCAAGCCTAACTATTGAAAAGTAAAGAAAAAAAAGTAAAAAAAAAAAGTAAAGCACAGAACCAGCTCCCCAACTACCCCACCCCACACACTCAGACACAAACACACACAGTTATTAAACTCTGAGTGGACCTTACACAATCACACACATACTGAGCTGGATGGGCAGCATGTATGTGTGTGTGTGTGTGTGTGTGTATGTGGGGGTGTGTGTGTGTGCGTGTGTGTGTGTGGGTATGTGGGTATGTGGATGCGGCTCAAACATGACAGCACAATCCAGGAATGCTGCCACTGTATTACTCTCTGGCAGTACTGCCATCTAGTGCCATACACCAGAGCAGGGAAAACAGGCAGAGAGAGAGAGAGAGAGAGTGAAAAAAAACACAGAGAGAGAAAGACAGAGAGAGAGAGAAAGCAGAGCAGCTGTCAGTGATCTGAAGCTCTAAACATTCCAGCACTCCAATAAAGAGCGTCCTGTTCTCTCTCACGTCTACTGCCCTACAGGCCGCTCACACTGTGTTCCTTGCTCTTCCATCGTAGACACACACAGCAGGCCAGGGAGACGGGGCTGCTCCAAAAACCTGTTTACTACACGCAGAATTAATTGAGCAAATGATCGTTCACTTCCACCATCATTGTTGACACAAGCAAATCCTGTGGACAGTTGGTCCAGTTTGCTCATTCTGTTCCATCTGGCTAATTGGTCCTTCTGAAAAAGTCGCTTAGGAAAGAACACCGGGGCTGTAGTGGTGTTTTCGTCCAGCACCTGCACAGGCCTGTGCCAAAATGCATGGGAAATGTACAACAGCAGCCTTTTCACTTCATGAAGAACGTCATGGACATGTATTTGGTGTATTTTGAACCTTCATGCAAGGAGCCCTTCAGAGAATCAGCTACTTTCTTTACTGAAGACCCTTGACACGCAATTTGGGTAGTACTGGACGTGCTCACAGTTGTCGACTGTGTTGATTATGTACAAAGTCCACATGTTTACTATTAGAGGGTGTTTTAGTAACATTTGATATATAAATCTATAAGGTATTATTTGAAAAAAATAATTCCAATAATATTGTGCCATCAAAAAAATTGGGCTCTTACGGCTACAGGCTACAGGCTACCCCACACCAGCAAGCGACTTGACTCAGTGTTTTACTATTACGGTACCATATAAAACCAGACCCAGACCACAAATTTATGGCAGGTGACAAGAGGCTTGACATTTATACAGAGATCCACCTGAAGTCGTTAAGATAAACAGACTAATTCTAACCATTTCAGATCATGTTACTCGCCCAGTCACATCATATTTCAAACTGGAGAACAGTGAGTTAGTTCAGTGAAATCGACCTTAATGTGAATTCTGACAGTGGCCTTGCAGTGCCACCATGGCTCACTGGGGAGCTGTGGCCCTTAGATTTAAAACACTGCCCTGCAAGAAGCGCTGAGGGGGTTTCAGTTGATGTATAACTGAGGGGGGTGTACTCTGCCCATTATCTGATTCATGATACTGTGCTCACAATTCAACATTCTCACAATATTTTGAACAAAAATGTTTTCAGGTTGCTGCATAATCTACTAATAAGACTATAACTGGGAAGAGTGTGTGTATGACGTGCGTGCTGTAGTGGGTATCATAAAAGACTGTCTGGTATTCATGAAACATTGTCAGTTTTTATAGCAATATCATGGTGTTTTGACTGTTTATTACACCTCTTATATACGAAAAAATAACAATGTTGAGGCAGGCAAAGCAAGAAACGTAACAGTCCAATTAATTGTTTGAATTATAGAATTAATCTTTTATATTCAGCCCAGTTGTCTACTTTGACATATCACTTTTTAAAGATAGGCTGCCTGGTCAAAAAAGTGTTTTATAAATCCTGATAGCTCCCCTCATTTTCCCGTATACACTTCGAGAGAGCCTCTGAGTCTCTGTGGCGACAGAGCGGCTCTTGGCCAGGTATCAAAAAAGTGCAGTGATTACTCTCCAGCTGGAGTGTCCCTTAATAAGAGTGCCGCACTGTCCTTAAAGAAGAGGAAGGATGGGCGGGGTGGGCCGCTTGTTTATTAAAGTCATTAAAAAGCGCTTCATCACAGGCTTTTTCATTAAGTGCTTTGAGTGTGCGGTGACATTTAGGAGGCCGGCGGGCTAAAATGCTAACAAACTCCCACACGTATACACACACACACACAGGGTGCTAGGAAACAGGGGCTACAGAGAAACACCATGTGGGCCGAAAGACCCTGAGAAAATGCAAAGGCAGTGGCTGGCGATGTTCTGCTCAGCCTCCCAGACAAGTTCTCTGTCTCCCTGATGAAGTGTGTGAAGGAGCATCCGAGGGTCTCTGTTGAAGCAAATGTCTGGAGTGGCCGTCTCCTGGGTGAAGATGCAACTGACAACAGAGTTGCTGGCTGTCTTGAGGCAAAACAAAATCTTGCCAAGACTGAAAACATTTTAAGAGACTTCAAAGGGAGGACAACCTCATAACTAACCATAATGCTGGGAGGCGGTGGCTTCCATTCTTGCTCCTGAAGCATCCCTGCTCTGCATACTTGGATACTAAAACACCTGATCCAATTAACAAGCTGATTACCAAGCCCTTCTTGGTCTAACCCATTTTCTCCAAAGAGTCGCAACACAGAAACAGTGTCCCAGTCCCAGTAATGGGAACAAATATTCTATTTGATTATATTAGTTACATATATACTACTCTGTTTTCATTCCACTGGTAGAACGGTCACCAGGGAGGCCTCCAAGAATTGGGTACAGTTTGTATGTTGGAGTAAGGGTTCTCTATTCCCATCCTAGGGGTTCCTTCTCTTCCAAGTGTTCATGAGCTGTTCTCATGAAGTTCCTGATAATTAACTGATGAGCTGGATCAAGTGTGTTGTTGGAAAATGTAAGGCAGTGAATCCCCGGGAGTGTTAGAGCTTAAGACCAAGGATTGGAACCATTGCTCCTGGGCTTGGATAGTGTCAACAGTGTAGTTCTTGAAGAGGAGGCAGGATTTTGTCAGGCAGCTGAAGAATAGAGGACTTTCTGGAGTCTGTAAAGTTAGCACCCCACAGGTCAGCTCAGTGTGGCCGCAACCCACAGAATCTGACTCACTGCCACACAGCGTTTAAAGCACATCATTGAATGGCTAAGATTTAAACCAAGTTGTTCAGAGTGGTTAGATGTGAAATGCACCGTTCTAGAGAAATTTACCAAACAGAATTATTCACAGTGGGAGTGAAAAAAAGCAGACGTCCAAAACACTTAAAGCCTAAATTTTACTTATATTTTATTTCTTTTTCCCTAATTGAAGTCCACTTTTAACATTTGTGTGGTTTAAAGCATTAAAAACTTTCAAAATTCCTATTTTTGCATGCCAGTTTTCCATCCTCTCAGACTGCTTCCGTTACAGTGCCTGAGTGTGAATGGGAAGACTAAACTGCTACAGGCTACTAGACTGATATATAAATGCAATGGTTTTTGTGACATCACAAGAAGTTTAAAACGTGCTGTTATTGTAGTGTCATTTCTATACATGGGCCTTATAGACCAGTGCATGATTACAAACATGTTACATAATGATTGAGAAACTGCTTTAAGATTGTTTTGAGAAGCTTTTGATCTTCAATGCAAACCCGTTCATGGAGGAGGGGTGTGAGTCCATGACATACAAAAACTCAGAAAAACTCAGAAACCATGTGTAGGTTCACTGGCTATATATAAGTTGAAGAAATCATGACCCCTGGTCCCATTCATCACCACTGTAAAGAAATCAATAAGTTTCTTGATAAGGAACGAAGTGGGTTAGATTATAAAATGACTGAATTATGCAGAACTCGGTGGAATTCCCCTTTAAGCAGCTGAACGGTGGCCTAATGTGTGATCAGACTATTCCATTTGGCCCTGTAGAGTTCCATCGCCTGTATGATGACATCATTGCTCGGTGCGCTCCGATGCTCCTGGTTCTGGAGCGGTAGGAAGGAACACTCCCTCTCGCCTCTGGAACGGCCAGCGCTGAACTTCTCCTGTCAACTTCTCTACTCATCTCTGCCGTGCTACTGGGTCTGCTGGCTGCAGCAAAAACATGGGGCTGCACATCCTGTGGATGCGTGCTTGTTTGTGCAAGGCCAGCAGTGGCCTCTTGCCGCGCGTGTCTTCCTGTGTCAGCTTGTGTAGACATATCAGTGCGTTTGTGTGTGTGTGTGTGTTGTGTGTGTATGTGTGTGTATGTAAAGGAGGTATCTGTATATGTTTCTCTTTGTGTGTACGCGTATGTTGATGTGTGTGTGAGGGGGGTTGTTCTGTCTGAATATTTGCCTGTTTGTGTATATGAGTGTGTTGGTGCAGTGTATGTGTGTGTGTGTGTGTGTGTGTGTGTGTGTGTGTGTGTTGTGTGTGTCTGTGTGTGTGTGTGAAGGAGATGTCTGTATGCGTGTCTCTTTGTGTGTATGTGTACTGTATGCTGGTGTGTGTGTGTGGTGGGGTTGTTCTGTCTGAATGTGTGCCTGTTTGTGTGTATGTGTATGCTTGTGCAGTGTATGTGTGTGTGTGTGTGTGTATGTGTGTGTATGTGTGTGTGTGCATGAAGGAGTTGTCTGTATGTGTGTCTCTTTGTGAGTATGTGTGTCTGACTGAATGTGTGCCTGTTTGTGTGTATGTGTATGCTTGTGCAGTGTATGTGTGTGTGTGTGTGTGTGTGTGTGTGTGTGTGTGTGTATCTGTGTGTGTATGTGTGTGTGTGCATGAAGGAGGTGTCTGTATGTGTGTCTCTTTGTGAGTATGTGTGTCTGATTGAATGTGTGTCTGTTTGTGTGTGTGTGTACTGTATGTCGGTGAGTGTGTGGGGGGGTTGTTCTGTCTGAATGTTTGCCTGTTTGTGTGTATGTGTATGTTGGTGCGGTGTGTGTGTGTGTGTGTCTCTTTGTGCATGTGTGCACGCTCACTGCCTCTGTAAGCAAAAAAACAAGCCAGAACAAGCCAGCGCATTAACACACTGACACACTTCCGCGCTCCTGTCTTTCCACTCTCCAGGCCTCACGCATGACCAGCATTGCACAACCTGAGCATGTGATGGAGATCCAAACACAGAAATCTATCGAGCTTGAGTGAAAACAAGCAAACTGTGCAGGCAGCAGGTCCACGCCGTGTGCTCTCCAGTAAACTGGCGGCTTGTAATGTAGAATACATTAGGAAACGCAACAGGGCTGAGCAATGTGGACCAAAAAAACAATTCTGCAATAACACTGCTATGTAAAACAACTGGGATATGTTATTGATACCATATATATATATAATATTATGAAAGCTTATTAAAGGGGTCCAACACCACCTTTTCTTTTACTGATATTAAAACCTTGAGTATTGGCCAATTCTGATCTAATATTTCTTGTTTTAAAGCTTGAAGGAGAATTCCACATTTTTTTTAAAGTTTTTAAAAAAAATTCTGTTAAGATATAAAAAAGTAATTCAGAGAGGTTTGATGTGACTGTTCTGTTCTATGGAAACTTACCAAGTAAGACTTTTTCACAGTAGTAGTGATGAGAACCAGACATTTGAAGCACTACATGTTGTCGGATGCCAGAGACATAGTTTTATGAAAACTTTTGGCCTAAAACACATTTTAATAGTCCATTTATGGAAGGAAGACACATGCAAGAGGTTGTAAGACAAAACAGTTCTCCAAAATTAAAAAAAAATCAGATTTACTACTAATTTGCCTAATTTGCCCAATCACATCATCAAAAACACGTGTAGGCTCACTGGTGGTTTTGGATAATAAATGAGAAGGATGTTGACTCCAGGTGAGTTTCTAAAAGTGGGCTAAAAGTATACCCAAACTACTCTAACACTCCACCATCCCAAAAGAACTACACCTAACAACAAGTGCTCCTTCAGGCTGGATGTGTTACACGATGACTACGATGCTCACAGCATCCAGTAGACAAAGTTTCTGATTGGTTAAGTGGCTTATCTGTATACTGAACAGTTCTCCAACATCAGCACAATAAAGGTCCATTTTTAAAACGATAACTGTGATATATCGTGCTGGCTCTATCCCAAAGAGATGCTCACTGCTGGAGAAACGCAGGAACAAGATCATCAGAACAAACTCAGTCACTCAAACCCACCTTGAGGAGTTTCCAACCCAGAAGATGCTCAGAATGTCCAGAACATCACTCTGTCCCTCTCTCCTGCAGTTACAGAGGAGTTGAGATGAATGCAGCCTCTCAACTTCTTCTTCAACTTCTTCTAGTCAGAGAGAGAGAGAGAGAGAGAGAGAGAGAGAGAGAGAGAGAGAGAGAGAGAGAGAGAGAGAGAGACTGAAGTCTCCTGTAGTTCTCTGATGCCGGCTCAGTCAAAAAGTCTGCCTCCAGAAGTTCAGTCCCTGCATCCATGTGACACTGTGTCCTCCAGTTTCAGGCTGGAGTGTGTAAATATCCTCACACTATCACGACAAGCGCCTCCTCAACATCCTCATCTCGGACGGCGTGCATGTGCACTTTGTGAGGCAGCGTGTGTGCGTCCTCTACTGGACACCAGGAGCACTGCACGCAAAACGAAGCAGGTATGGATCTCCAGCAACTCTGTTTAAATGAATTCTATTGCGTTTTGTCGTTGCACATGAAAGTTAAAGACATTTTCAGTAGACCCACCCCACCTATCTCCATTTATCTATTTTATCTATCTTCATTTATCTTCATCCCCAGATTTTTGCATAAGTTGAAAATACTAGCTGGACTTTGTTGTGTTGAAATGTCATGATGAATGGCCAGTAGATGGTTCAAATTATCTTTTAACTTTTTTTGTTGCTTCCATTGAATGTTGAGATCGTTTTTCCACCTCTTGCCTAAAGTTACCTTTTTGGACATCTGATGTTCTTCTGTTTGTTTTGATTTGTTTTACAAAATAAGTGGCACCCAAATGGAAAATCTAACCATTCCTACACCTGCTGTAAACATGCCTGTTTGCCTCCAACAGTGGTGCCACAGTAGTCTGAAGTCTGGAAAAAGGCCCTTCTGAGGATGCATCTTAAGAAGGAAACATTTTTTGAAAACTACAACTGCATTAAGGTGGAATTATGGGGGCAGGCTTTTAGAAATGTTCATTATGCCCCTGCTAGCAGACTAATGCAGGGGGGTGGGGGGGGAGGGGCGGGGATGAAAACATAATGGATACAAAATCATGAATTCTGTCTGACCAAAGGCTCAGGAATGTAATGCTGAGCTTCGCAAAACCACAGAACATGACAAAAACAAAACAAGACATGACATTAAATGCTAATTTTAGTCTGGAATTTGTCTTTAGTCTGAATTCCTCAGTGGCCTAGACAAGCTCCATGGTCTGTGATATCTCTTCTTCTTATTTACCATTGAAAAAATGACATTTTGTGTGTGTTTAATTGACATTATTGACAGGGACTCCTATGAAAAAGAATATGTAATTTAATTGCCAGCTTGATTGACTGATTGATTGACTGTGTTTCACAATTTAGAATCTGACAGATGACACAAAAAACAGAAAATCAGACCTATTAGTATTACAATAAACATGCAGTGACATTTTAGACAGGGTAGTACTTTATTTTAGTTTTGGTTGGTAAAATGTAAAGAAGAAACCAAAACAGACCTGGACAGCTCATTATATAACCATGTTTCCGGCCGTCAAGCCCTTGGATGCAATGCAATAACTTTGTAATTACGATTTTGCTAGATAGACTATCTGATGAGGACTTTAAAGCAGCACTGATGCTGATATGAGCCTGTGAATCATCTGTCCCATTCCAGAGAGGCCGTCCTCCTCCTCACGCCCCTACATGCCCAACTCTTGCCCCCAGGTGTGCGTGAGAGCTCATTCCACAGGAGGTGGAGGGGATGAGGAGGAAAGGAGAGAAGAGAGAGCAGCAGAGAGCAAAACTATGATTTATCATTTGAGTGTGAGAGATATTTAAAGTTTCTGGCTGAGAAGAAGGTAAGTGACTAAAAGCCCAAGGGCCTGGTCTTAGACTAAATTGCATTATCAGTTGTCAATTCTCTAGTCTCTTTTAGTCCTGCATGTCTTATTCCTTGCTGTCCCGTTTATACTGACCATGTTTATCTTTCAGCTTTTGAATTGGACAAAAATAAATGTATAAATGTTGCAATATCAATATATTTATCAGGTTTAATGAGAAAAATAATGCATGCAAATATTTGAGGCAATGGCTTAAAAACAATTCAACTGTAAGTGCATCAAAAAACAAAACAAACAAACAAAAAAAACACGTCCTGAGCAGCTGTAAGTGCCAGGCAGTTAGATTTTTCCAGACATTCCTCAGAGGTTCTGCGCCATGTCTCTTGCAGGACGCCCCACAGGTTTGTGGAGCTGGCTCGACACGTCTTTGAAGTCGATACTGGGAAGGCTAGGTGTCTTTAAACTTTAGAGAAGCAGTTGTGTACTTGCAGTAGGTTCAATTTCTTGCTTAGATTCTGATTGCAGTACCACTAAGTACCACTAGATGGGGAACTTATTATTAGTATTAGTATTAGAAATAGCACCATCTCCAAAAGGTTTATCTGTTTCTGTAGTGAAGTCTATTGCAACAGATAAAAAATAAATAATAAAAATTAAAACGATGCGTACATCTCTCTCTCTCT
>JBBPCZ010035047.1:0-11226 GCA_037974445.1 Brycinus macrolepidotus
TATGTGTGTGTGTGTATATATATATATATATATGTGTGTGTGTGTGTGTGTGTGTGTGTGTGTGTGTGTGTGTGAGAGAGAGTGTGTGTTATATAAACACAATGCCCTGCCACTAATCTTTTTTTAGAGTCAAATTTGGGCAAACAAGACAAATGTGATTATTCACAATTAACAACACAAAATAATGTAATCAATCATGAATTTTTGTCATGAATGATAATCATTTGACAGCTATATAATAAATACAACAAAACTCATAAATAGGCATCAACTTCATGGTTTCTATTTGAATTAGAAATACAGTTCAAACATTTAAGCCTAAGATCAAAATGTCTTTAAGATTAAAACACATTATTGACCGGTTCTGTATGTGGAGAATTCAGAGTGCGGGGTTGGAGAGGTTGTGTGTGGGTTGGAGATGTGTTCTGTGTGTGCTGAATTGGAAGTCTATACGGTACTTCATAAAAAAATGGAATCTAATTGTTTCATGAAATACTTTCACGGTCTGGAGAGCTTATGGTGAATAGTGGCTTGGTGAGTGAGGCATGCTGAAAATGGGTTCAAAGACAGCAGGGCCTCGAGAGGTGTGGAGAGGCGTTTGAAGCTATATGTCAAACTAAAATACACTCTAAAGACTGTGGTACACAGCTCAGAGTACTTGATGCTTGAATGGGGCCGCGAGAGGAGTGATGATACTAATGGTAGGCAGTGCAGCTGTATGAAAGCGACCTTTTGACCAGTGTTTATAGTCCGGCAGACATGTCGTTGTTAGTGTTTATTCATTTGATCTTTGCTCCAGTGCAGATCCATTAGAGGTGTAAATGTGTGACCTCAAGTCAATTTAGTTCAGTTACATTTATTTACAAAACTATTCAATGAGTCACAAAAGTCTCAAACTTTTCTTATTCAATTGGATTATTTTATTATTTTAGTCTGATTCAGAATTATCTTGAAAACATACCAAAGACCCAAATGGACCTGCCATGTAGTGTGATACAATCAACAAGACATCAAGCTTTTAGATTATTTTTGTAAATTTTTATTTTTGTACTAAAACAAATTTTATGTATCTTTAGCGTCTGAACACAATCTCAATTTTATTGTGTTTTTTTTATATAGGTTGCATTTGCACTGTGCTAATATTTTGTGAGAAATGAACCAATAGAAATGGTCTAAAATCACTTAGAATGATTTAAATTAACATGACTTATATTGAAGTTATTTTTTTAAACGGTAACAATATATGTATATATTGGTGAGTAATACTTATTAAAGAAAGAACTATCATCCTATTACTTGAATAAATGCAAATAACTTTAAGTAACAATTAACAATAAAATTGTATTTATGTCTACATGTTCGCCTAACCAGTATTACTTGTAGTTACCATCCAGTATCTGGTTTAGCTGATCAGTTGAGTTAAATCAGGTTTCGCTGTTGATGGAAACCAACAATTAAATGTGACAACTGGGGGCAGGAGGAGAATTCTAGAATCAAACTGGTGTTCTTTGTTCTTCAGACCAGCTCACAAGATACAAAATACAAGACACTGCGGGGATAGATGCTTTCAAGGAGTTGGCAAACTGCCAAATCTGCTGCTAACTCAATGTCATCGGGCAACTCAACACACTTGGAGGAGAACACTAACTACTCATTTTAATCAGTTAACAGACTCCCATGCAGGTTAGCATCAGACCAAGGGACAGAAGGAGAAGGAGGGCCATCCTACCCAGCTAGGGATTTATGCTCTCCCGGCCATAGATGCTTGATGGTGCAGGGAGTTGAACTTGCAACCTCTTTACAAGGCCAAACCTTAGATGGTTGCATCACTTGGAAGGCCTATCAGTGAATATATGTTATAATGATCAGATAAACAGTACTGTGCAAAGACATCTATGCAAACTGTTTAAGGCCATTTTTCTCAGCGTGTGATAATATGTCTTTCTGTTAGCAAAGTTTACATTAGAATAAATGCAAACAAACAAGATTTGTTTTGACTGTAAAAAAGCAGTTGATATTTTGTGAGCTGGTGAGGAGAACACAGGTTCGGTTCCAGATTTCTCCTCCAGTCGTTGTTTGGATCTGGGAAATTCCATCAGCTTGAGCTTGATTGAGTCAAACCAAGTTTCTGATGGAAGCTAGTAATACTGGACTTCCACAAGGAACACACTGATATTCTGTACATAAAATCACTATTTACTGTATAATGTTATTTGCATTTATTCTTTTTGGTTTTTTATTTAGTGTATTTAGGTCTATTTATGTGAACAAACACTCACTGCTCTTCCAAACAGTATTTAAATATTATTTTTGCAGGTGCCTAAATCTTTTGCACTGCACTGCATAAACGACCATAAATCAAATTTCCTGAGAGCTTTAATAAAACTGAATGGAATCAGATAAGGGTCTTTATACAGAAGCCAGATTTTATTGGCAGATTTTATTGCTGAAAGTCAAACTGAAGCGAGGTCCCAAATGTGTAACGTTACGCCCTCAGTCCTGGATTCTGGCTGTTCCTGTGTTTATTCCAGGTGGATTGCTTATGTAAGCGTGCTTTTTTCCCTCCTCTTTAGGTTGAGTGACACATTCTGAAACCTGTATTATTCTGCTATGTGTCATTCATGTTCTGAATACTGCGGCCAAGGGAGGAACACGTCTGCGCTTTTATATCATAGACATCAGCAAACACCTGTAACAAACCTCGTTTTTAACTTCGAGACCAAACTCCAAATGCTAGCTTGAATGCTAGCTTACATGCACATTATCAGATAACAGAATAACAGATATCAGTTTATTCCAGTGGTCATGTAAGCAACATACTACAGTGGTATCTCTTAAACTTGATTAAAACAGTTCAAGACACTAGAAGTACTGAATTATTCAGTGCATTAATCTCATACCTTGCATTGTCCCATATCTGCACAAACAACACTATAGCACCACCAGTACATCGAAAAATAAAACTTCATTATCAGTTCTATTTTACAATAGAATTATCAGATCTATTTTACAATAGAATTTACATCTGCAAAAACACGCCACATCCTTCCTCCATATCAATTCAGATTAAGGTGATTTATTGGCATGACAAATTAACCTATGCTGCACATGCATACATTGGTATTAGGAATTTATTATCTAAAGCATACAGTCACATGAAAATGGAGACAAACTTTACTTGACATCTGCTACCTCATTGTTAACTCTTCCCCATCTGAAGTGAACCAATTCATAACTGGTTACTGAGGTTGGTCCAGATCACCTTCATTTTCTATGGGTAACATCATGTCTGCAATATCCATTATGTGCTTCACAATAGGACTGACCCTTCAAATTTGAGGCATTTGGTGCATGAAAAGAGTTTCTTGTTCAACTCGATTCATCTAGTCAACATGATGCACTGCCCCAATCAGGAGGCAGGTAGTGTTTGGATGAGTCTACAGGGTCTATCCAGTTTTAGCTTAAAAATAACAGCCCACTGACCCACTGCATTAATTTTATGATTATTATCAAAACAAAGCATTAGTGACATATTGACTTAGTGTGGCTACTTTTTAATTGGATATATATCATGTTACGTGGATATAAACCATATTACTCAGCTGTTTTGAGGGGAACTTTTTTGATGGTTGTCCAAGTTTAAGCACGTAAGACTTCATTTATTTGGACACGAGTTTCATGATATTTGGCTTGGTTGACTTTGTTTCATTTAATGTTGGGTATTTGATTGAATGTTGGATAAGTGTGTTTCTTCAACAGTTTGGGTACATTTTTAAAATGTGTAAATTCAATTGATGTAATGTACAAGAGGCAGCTCTTTGTTTTTGTTATTCTGGTGTAAGATATGACCACTGCCATCAGATAATGGCTTACTGAGGTGTAAATACACTTTTAACACAATTCTGTGGTGTTTGCACATATTTGATATCCGCATGCATAGATTTAAGTGTTAATTGACTCATTGTGTGCGCTGATGCTCTGTGTATTTAACTGACATTTCTGGGTTGTGCTGGGCCTTCATATACGTGATCTGTTTGTTTGCTGCTTTATTTGAGTCTGTATGTACTGTATGACCTTCTGGTTAACTCGGCTCATCCTTGTCTGCCCCTTTATTTCTCCTGGGCGATTTGCTGTTTGAAGAAAAGTAAGTGACAGTTCTTATGTTCACGTACACTCGCCGCCGACTGTTGCTGATGGCTGTTTGTATGTGCGACTCGTTGTTCTCTTTAACAGATTTCAGCTCTTGTAAACTCTGTGTACAGTCTCCAACCCTCCTCTGTCCATCATATTTCCAAACTGCTTACGCTGCACTGCAGTCAGAGGCACAGAGACAGACACTGACCCAACTGGGCAGAACCTTTGGGTTGAATTATTTAAGACAGTTACCAGTCAAATGTGACAGCGCAAGTTCACCAAATGACTCAGCAGCAGCAGCACCTGATACAGGGTCGAGTTCAGCGTGGGGTGAGATTTTTTTCAACTAGGGGGCGGCCAGTGGGTGGTAAATGGAAATTTTTGTCGTTAGGGGGTGGGTGGCTTGAATTTTGTGAGAGCGCGAGATTAAAGCTGAAAGCGTGAGTCTCATGCCAGATGTGTGACAGTTGGGAAAGGCTAAAATGTATTTTAGCTCATATTTTAACTATATCAGCAGTAGTGTGTGTGTCCTGTATTGCTACCCAGTTTACCGGTCTCAATCGGGGTTTGTTTAAGGGCCCAAAATAAATGTGTTCATAGTTCAGTAATTAAATCTTCTTCTAGCATGTTCATCAGATCAGTAGAATAAATATCATTCACTGCTTTGTTTCTCTTAGACACACACACACACACACACACACACACACACACACACACTTTCCCATCTGTGTTGTCAGCAAAGCTCCCTTACAAGTGAACATTCTGAAACATGGACTACACCTCCACCCTGTGGGTAAAACTGAAACTCCTGTATTACTCAACGCTAAACCAGGGTCCACACGTTTTTGTCTTGGGGGGCCAAAGTGTAACACTTGTGATGGGCCAGAGAGAATAGCAGGACTTCATTAGCTTTATATTTCTTAAAAAGAGTAATAGTTAAATCCTGTTATCCATAAAACCATCTGCCTATCTAGGTCAACCTTGTGTTGCCAAAACAGTCTCTTTCCCAGGTAAGCAACACTAGCACCTGTTCGTGCATAATGATGTTAAAGAAAACCTAATTCATCCAACCAGCCCACCTTCTTCCATAGCTCAATGATCTTTTGATACTCATGTACCCATTGTAGGACCTTTCAGCGGGTCAGCATGGGCACTCTGGCCAGTCTACACAGCTCCATACGCAGCAAGCTGTGATGCATGGTGTGTTCTGACATGTTTCTATCATAGACAACATTAACTTTTTCTGCAATTTGTGCTGCAGTAGCTCTTCTGTTGGATCAGACCAGATGTGCATCAGTGAGCCTTGGCCTCCTATAACCATGTCACTATTTCTCCTTGGACCACTTTTGGTTGTTACTAAGAACTGCATGCCAGAAACACTTACAAAACCTGCTGTTTTGGAGAAGTTCTGAACCAATCATCTAGCCATCACAATTTGGCCCTCGTCAAAGTTACTCAGATACTAACACTCGCCCATTTTTTCCTGCGTCCAGTGTATCAACTTCAAGATCTGGCTGTTCACTTGCTGTCAATGGTTTTAATGTTGTGACTGATTGGTGTATATACACTATATGGACAATTACACTGACCATTACACCTACAGGGACTTTAATGACATTGCATTCAAATACATAAACTTTAATATGGAGTTGGTCCCCCTTTGGAGCTATAAAAGCTTCCACTCTCCTTGGAAGGCTTTCCACAAGATTTTGGAGTTTCTGTGGGAATTTGTGTCCATTCATTCTGTAGAGCATTTATGAGGTCAGGCGCTGATGTTGGACGAGAAGGCCTGGCTCACAATCTCCGTTCCAGTTCATCCCAAAAGTGCTGGATGGTGTTGAGGTCAGGGCTCTGTGCAGGCCAGTCAAGTTCTTCCACACCGATCTCATCCAGCCATGTCTTTATGGAGCTTGCTTTGTGCACTGGGGCACAATCATGCTGGAATAGAAAAGGGCCTTCCCCAAATTGGGTCCACAAAGTTGGAAGCATGGGGTTGTCCAAAATGTCTTGGTATGCTGAAGAATTAAGATTGTCCTTCACTGGAAGTAAGGGACTTGCCCAAACCCTGGAAAACAGGTGTGTCCCAATACTTTTGTCCACGTAGTGTTTTTCAGTCGCAGCCCTCATAACTGAATAATAGCGATTGTGTGTCTGAAGTGTTTGTCTGTAACAAGTGAATCCTTCACTTAGAGACAGAGCTGTGATCTCAGCCCCAAGCCTCTCCCACCACAGCTTAAACCTTAAATCTGCCCTTTGTTCCGTGCAGGTGTCTCGTTTTCTCGTGAATTAACAACAGCCTGTGATTGTATCCCCTTTACACGGACCGAGAACACAAGAGAGGGAACGTCTCCAGGGTAACCTGGCGCTCTTTATTTTTTCCCGCCCGTATTTCGACAAACCCTCACTAGGATTGGCTGTTAGGATTGGTTTGGAGTTTATTTTCACGAAGCAGTCTGCCTATTAGCCAATCCGACAGCAGGACGACGTATACGGTTAGCCAATCCTGGCGCAGGGGGGTGGGGTTTTAGCCAATTTTGCAACGGGTGGGGCGGGGTTTGTCTGAAAACGGGTGGCAAAGAAACAAACAAACAAACTCTAAGCGTCTCGTGTAGTGATTGCTGCGGTGGCATGGCAACAGGTCTCGCAGCCAGAGCAAGCTAACAGGCTAACACTGAGGGAAAGTCTGTTTAGGAGATTTTAGACAAAATTAGAAGTCAAAATACAAGTTTAGAGATTTTAAAATATATTTACAGTTACAATTTATGAATATATATATTCAGACTCAGGGTTTGAGACAGATGGACAGGAAAGTGAGCGTGAGGCGCGCCACCTCGGCAGGTTATCGTTTCCCGGACCGGACGGCCGCTGCCCTCGCCTCCCAGTCCGCCGTGTCCGTGTCCAGACCCCCGCCGGGCAGAACCCGGAGCAGCGCCGAGCCTCCGGAGCGAGATCTCGACACCAGAGACCCAGTGAAACAGGACCAGGTGTGGAAGGAGTTCGTGTGCTCCGAGCGAGCCGGAGTGAAGGAATGGTAACTCATCATGACACCGGTCGCTGGTACCGTTTTAGCCTCCGACTTTCTCCCCTGTCAACCAGATAATCTCTTAAAGTGAGCTTTTGTTTCGCCGTTATCCGATACGGAAAGATTTGCGCTTGACCGGGTGCCCTCTCTGCACGGTGTGCTTTACTCTAGCGAATGCCACTACACTATATGAACAAATTTACTGGGACACAACTCTTATTGATTGAATTCAGGTGCCCCCCTGCTTCCAGTGAAGGTCAACCTTAATGCTTCAACATACCAAGACATTTTGGACAAGTCCATGCTTCCAACTTTGTGGACAGTTTGGGGTAGACCCTTTTTATTCCAGCATAACTGTGGGCCAGTGCACAAAGCAAGGTCCATAAAGACATGGTTGGATGAGTTCAGTGTGGAGAGACTTGACTGGCCCGCACAGAGCCCTGACCTTTGGGATGAACTAGAACGGAGATTGCGAGCCAGGCCTTCTCGTCCAACATCAGTGCCTGACCTCATACATGCTCTCCAGAATGAATGGGCACAAATTCCCACAGAAACTCCAAAATCTAGTGTAAAGCCTTCCAAGAAGAATGGAAGCTGTCATAGCTGCAAAGGGGGGACCAACTCCTATGCAATGTCATTAAAGTCGCTGTTGGTCTAATGGTCAGGCGTCCCAAAACTTTTGACCATATAGTGTATATGTTTACACCATAGAGAGAAGTTTCACATTTCAGCCTTATAGAATCAAAATTAGGCTAAACAGTTGTTCTTTTACTAACTTAACAAAGAGTGATATATATATTAATATCACATTTTATTTTTGAGACATTTGCAGTTGCTATTTGTAACTAATGTTTTGCCCATTTTTAAATTTTGTTTATTATAAAATAAAGATTTTAATCTTTTACCATTCAGCTTGTCCTCACTTGTTAGATCTTACTTTCCTTCTCAGGGAGAAGAACTGGAGTTTTCTCAAGGACTTTGACCAGCTGGTAAGGATTTTCAAAACTTATTCAACTAAAGATTTTGTTTTCAAATTAGATTTTTGCAAAAATGTTTTTTTTTTTTTTTTTGTTAGATTTTTTTTTTTTTTTGCAAATAAAGTAATGTAACAATAGTGTTCATGTTATTAAAGGGGAAGAGTAAATGAAATGGCAGGACAAGTATTTGTGTAGCAATCAGAATGAATTCATTTAGTAAATATGTAATGACACTGAAGGTGTCTTTTTTAGCTGATATTCTTTGTTTTGCTCATATTTGGGCTTGGTACACTGCAGATTAGGGGTGTCACGATAATTTTATTATAATTGAATACTCAGTTGAGAAATATTTGTGGTCACTTAGTGATCAGATTGTGGTTTGAATGATAAAAGATGATCTCTGCAGGTCATTTTAAAGCCATGCTCTGCAGACTGAGCATGCCATACTAGGGGGGTGCTATTATGTATTGCCTCACATCCCTAGAAAGAGTGTTCAGACCTGGACAGTCTGACAGGATTCCTGCTCATCTAGAAAGCAGTGATGACATGGAACTTAGTTTCAAATGTCAGTCTTGAAAAATGTTTGCTTATCCTTGTATTTTAAAGCTGGTTTACTGAACACATGGCTAAGGTTATGTTAAAAACTCTGTTGAAAGAAGTGTAATAGGTGAACATAAATACTGATCAGTATCAACAGCTTAGTGAGTTATTTCAGTTTTTATGAATTTATAGGAATATTTCATAGCTTCTATAAACCAGCTAAAGCGGTTAGCTAGCTATTCTCGGCTACATTGACCAAACGGGTGACTAATTGAGAAACAACCAAACAAATTAACTTGTAAACACTAAATATCTCTTAATATGACGTCTTTCAAAGAAAAAGGCAGGCTCTAGCTGCCCGTAGAGAGTTTTAGACTTGGAGCTACATGTGTGTGGTGGTGATTTTTATAGTTTTGTAGGCTCAGGCTAATTGTTAGGACAATGTAATGCTGAATGTTTATTTATTTTTTTTATCACCAGTTTGTTTATGTTACCTATTCTTTATTCTTAGGACTTGTTTTTATTATATTTTTTCAACATTATAATTACAATGTTTAGTACAAAATTAATACTCATTTTCCCTTCATTTCTGTATGAAAAATTTACCTTTAAAATAAAATAAACCTTTACTGTAATTCTCCTCTGGTCTATAATAAAACACTTTTGTAGTAGTTGTCAAATAGCCTCCAAAAAGCATCTGAAAAGTGTCAGGAGTTCAAAAGGGTTCAAACAAAACGATTACTCAGTTAATCATCAAAATAATCAATAGATTACTTGATTACCGATATAATCGATAATGACACCCCTACTGCAGATGTATGAAACACTGAAAATGCATGTAACTCAACCTCGGCCTCTTCCAAATCCCTTTTTCAGGGTCGCCCCAGGACAGAGCCCCCTCTTCCTAGCTATGTTCCTCTGTTCTCTGACACACTCCCCAACACCACCAACCAGACTTTTGGCAGCCGGGTGTGTACAGAACTGGGTAAAGAGCTGATACGGATGGATAAGCTGATGATACTAACAGCGACGCACCGTAAGACCAAACAGAGTCCCGAGATGCAGCCGTGCTGATGTTTGCCACACTGCAGGAGCAGATGAGGCCACGGCACAGACTTTCACTTTTAGAGAGATCGAAACTGTTTTCAGCTACAGAAGAACCGAATCAGAATCGGAAAACTTTATCGATGCCGGAGGAAATTGCTTATGCTTTGACTGCACAGACACGAAGACAAGAACGATATAAATATAGTATAAAGTCAAAATAGAACTCCAGAAGACAATTCCAAACAGAACTAACTCTACACTCATGAAACAGGTGCACTGAATGAACTTGATTCAAATGTGTACATCATTTTCATGTCAGTAAAATATATCAGTACAGCTATTCTCAAAAGTAAATCAACCGAAAGACAGTACTTGTGCTGATCTATGTATGTGGAAATGTACACATTTGAAGGAGAGATGTTTTTAATGTTTATACACTATGAAGAATCAAGGAAGGAATATACATCTTTCCAAGATTAACCTTTCTAGCTGCCCCATAGTGTAAAGGCCATAAAACATCTCTTCTTACATTTTGTTTGATCATTCCTCACTCGTAGGTTCACTGAAACTAGTGGAGAAAAAGTGCGTACTCTAAGCATTCAGTCCATACACTATTTGTGTTTGTAGGCAGAAGAGGAGATGTTTTATTATAATTTGAATTTGCTGAAAAGGTTTTGTTGTGTGCAATCTTGAAAAATCATTTTGCCATCTTTTGTCATTTAAAAAAATAAAAAAATGGATACAGAATGCATATCGAATGTAAGCGTCAGTCATTATGTAGCTGATTAATAATGATGTAACATAAATGAAATGTAGACCTAAATGATAGTAACTCTACACTTCTGTGGGTTATGACAAAATAATGGAAACACCAAGTAGACTGCACTGGTCGTTGTTGTAAAAGAAAAAAAAATGCTCTCAAATACCCGTGTTATGAAGGCATAAAAAGAAAAAACGAATGTTAGTTTCCAAATGGCTGCCCTTTTCGGAACAAGAGTTTTTTTTATGTTATTGCAATAGAGGCGTAAACTAAAACTGGAGTACTCTTTGGCCTCCTGTTCAGTGATTTTTAAGCAGGATCCTGTCGTCATGTTGTTCTGTCCCCACCAGTAAACTTTCATCGCTCACCACCCTAGTAGTAATTCAATACATGTACATATAATACATGTAAATCTGTTTGTTTTTACATATTAAGCACATAATTTATTCTATCATTTTAAAGAAACTTTTCCTGTCATTTTCTGTCTATGTGGGATGACTTTAGCCTGCCTCTAAATGTGTTTTCTGCATATAGTCCTCTTTAAAGGAACCGAACTCAGTCCTCTAGAGATGGCCCAAAAAAAGTGGATCAACAGAAAGGGAACTCAGTTCTTTTTATGTTCACAGTGTGAGTTCATTTGAAAGGGGACTCAGTTCTCCTCCTGGTCCACTTAAGACATCCTCGATTCTGTTTGATAATGTCAGCATACACCTGTGGGTGTGGCAAAATAATCAATGATGTCGTGG
>JBBPCZ010035068.1:0-13610 GCA_037974445.1 Brycinus macrolepidotus
GGGGCTAGGATGCAGGCGATCTCTCTCTCTCTCTCTCTCTCTCTCTATATATATATATATATATATATATATATATATGCACACATCTTTCTCTCTCTCTCTATTTCTGTTTCTCTCTCTATATATACACACATCTCTCTCACCGTCCTTCTGTCTGTCTCTCTCTATCTCTCTCTCCCTTTTCTCTCAGGAATCCCCCTGCACTGCGGTTGAGTTTTAAATGCAGCACAACACAAATAAAATGAATCATTTACTAAGCCGCACTGCTACTGGAATTAAAAGCATGCGGGGATCGTATTGACGTCACAGTGCTGCCCCGTGATTCTCTTTTTATCTGGTCATTCGTGGAGGCGGGGTCCTCCGCAACCCCCTGTTTATCACTGGCTGAGTCCGCCGCCAATCACATCTCTGAGCAGCCAGAGCCTTCCAGTAAGATTTGTGCACTGTGGTCTTTTCACTGATGGAATCTATGTCCGTTCACGACATGATGGGGAGTGATTGCCCAGAGTTTTGCCCTGGAATGGCAGCTGGATAATAAATTAGTAGATTAATAGCTTCATCATGACAGCAATAATAACATATCTTAGTTTATGAGTTCGCTGTTAACAATTTTGAGGCCCAGTTGGAAGCCGTCTGACCTTGGACCTTTACAAAATATGATAAAAGTGAATAAAAAACCTCTGATCCTGAGTTTGCAGTGGGGGAGGGGTTGGGGATCATCTAGGTCTTCAGTATTACTTTTAAGAACTCTAGAAGGGCGGAATGAATGACAGCCGGCTGTTCATTATGCATGCTGCGTTGGAGTTGAAACACAGCCACTGGTTTCCTATCGATCCCCATTTACACTTTCTACGCTCTGCTGCTGGGGTCAGCACTTATTATGAGTGGGGCCACGGCAGGCTCCATCAGGCGGATGAATGAGGATAGAGAGCTTGTATTATGTCTGAAACTGAATCTGCAGGCCTTGTTTTGCCAAGACAGACGTACCAAGAAGCCCTCAAGGGAAGGTCGTCATTTGGGGCAGGCATGTTATTCCTTTAACAACCCTGACCGTGTACCCTCTCAGGCCGCGAGTCCGTCTGAGCTCATAATTACAGAGGCAGTCCCCAGGCTTAGGGGTAATTAATTATCAAGTAAGCAAACCAACAGTGAGCCTATTTACACTCATGGTTTAATGCGTCTCGAATTTGGGATGTCCGGGAAAGACCTGCGCTCACACCTGACCACATGAACACATTTCTCCTGGGCTTGGTAACTGTGGGTTATCCGTTGGTGCTTTTCCACTGTGCCGTACCGTTTCAAATAAAGCGACTCGTACCCGAGCCATACCCGAGCTGCTCGACAGCAGGACCGAAAGCGGGCTGCAGCCAAACTGACTGCATCACTGCTTTCTGATTGGTCAAAATGTTGTCGTGACAACAGGCAGACCTGGAAAGAGGCCATTGTTTTATACTGTCTGTGCGAAAAAACAACAGTGGAGATACAAACTAACAACTGAGAAGTTGACGAAGTGCAAGCACTACTATCTATTTGGGCTAAAGATTAATTTCAGTGGGAGTTTTTAACGCTATGAGAGATGCAAAGTTGTACCAGGTCATCACCAACAAGTTAGCTGGGTAAGGTTTTCAACAATGCCAAGAAAAAATGAACAAACTCAAACAAGACTATAAAATATAAAGGACCACAATAACAAAAGCAGCTCTGACAGAAAAAAACTTTCCGCTGGTTGTGATTTTGGGACGACGACCAGTCATAAACTGTCTGAGATACACTGGAAAATCAAAGCGTACTACAAGTTCAGTGTCATCATATAATGGTTTAGGTACAATACATTTCCTGTGTACCTGTATAGACAAAAATATCAATTGCCTCAAAGCAGGTTTTTACCATATGGTGCATAAAAATATTCTTGAGAAAATGTTTTGAAAAAAAATCAGGTACATTTTCAAAGTGACTCGATCAAAAGAGGGCAGCAGTTTACCTGTAGTGTCCTTTCCGAGCAGGTTAGCAATTATGACAAAAAGCTCAAAAAGAAGCATTTTCTTAGAGCGAAGAATAAAAGTAGTCCCATATAATACATTTTTGCTGTCGATACAAAACCTCATATCTCCATTTTCAGCGTTTTTTTTTTCTTTTAATACGTAAATAGACTTTTACATTGTCTGAACATTTCACAATTATTGGAAATGCCCTAAACTTACTTGGAAAAAATACATTAACATTCATTGTAAGTTCTCATTCTCCTTCGAAGTGACTGTTGTGTTCCAACAGTGACAGTATTTTGCACGAAAGCACAACGTTACTTTAGCTGAAAAGAAAACGTCCTCATGTAGGTTCTGAAGAAGCAGAGCAGTCACCAAACAAGGACTCACTAAAGTTTTCCACTAGTCTGGAATATTCTCCGCTGTACTGGTTCTGTTCATTAGCAGCTACTTCCAGATCTTCGGTGGCTCGTCTTGTCACAGTGTTACATGCATCAGCTTAAAACTGGTTAATTAGCTTAAATACAACTCAACCCACAAATATTTCACATAAAAAAACACCATCAGTCCTGAAAATCCAGTCACACGGCTCATCTAGATCAGTAAAATACCATCAGACTGTCTCATTAAAATGTTAAAGTGGTAAATAACAACCTAGAGAGCTATAATTTTAATCTACGTTATTTTGGCTGTTACTCTCACAGTAGCTCAGAATTATGGACTTCTTTTAGATACAGTACAGAAGGCTTTTGGGATATTGCAACACATTTTTAATTTTAATAAAATATAATGCTGAAATTTATAATGAAAGTCAGTACAGTCAACATGATGTTAATACAGTTAACATAGATTTCTTTTAACGTTAAAAAACAGTAAAAAAAAAAAAAATTACAGCTGTTAACGTTCCACACTGTGATCAGTTGACCAGTTCTTTGTCCAAAAAATCATTTTTGTTAAAAATGAATCAAACATTTTTCCAATAGTTTTTGCAACCTTAATGTGGATACCGTAGCTATATTTATAAATGCCAAGTGTAAAAGTGCGGTGTATTGATTGGATGATGATCCAATCCATTCTGATGTAATCTCCAAACTGCTGATGGAGCTTTTTATGGGTCAGTAAAAGTAATTAGGGATATGTAAGAATACTCAAATACCAAAAATGCAGGCCAATAGTTCAGCAATAACATGCTGTTATGTTTTTAATAGTAATGCAAAGTGTGTCAGTTTTGCTAATTCAAAAAGTGATACTTTGCTAGAGTGAAACATGATTGCTGTAATGTGAGTCATGTTAAACAAATATTGCTGAAATTTACAATGAAAGTCAGTACAGTCGTCACAATAATAATACAGTTACTTCACATTTCAATTTACAATAAAAACAGTACCAACATGCCAAACGTTTTTTTGTTTTACAGCTCTTAACATTCCACATTTTGTTCAATTAATTGATTATTTGTCCAAAAAAATCCTTTTTAATAATAATGAATCAATGATTTTTTTTTTTAAAGTAATAGTGTTTTTTACAACCTTAATCAGGGTACAGAAGATAGATTTGTAAATGGAAAGCGTAAAAGTGCTGCGTATTGTTTGGATGATGATCTGATCTGATGTTAACTCCAATCTCTTGATGGACCATTTTAATCAATTATTTGTCCAAAAAAAAATTTTGTAAATAATGAATCAAAATATTTTTGCGAATAATGAATCAATTTTTTTTTTCAAAAATAATAATTTTTTTTTTTGCCACCTTAATCTTGATACGGAAGCTATATTTGTAAAAATCAAGTGTAAAAAGTGTATTGACTGGATAATTATCTGATCTCCAATCTCTTGATGGGCCTTTTCACGGGTCAGTAAAGGTCACTAGGGCTGTGCAGGGGTACCAGATGGCAGCATTCGAATACTGAAATTGGCATTCGGGTGTTCGTTATACTGCAGCACAGAAAGTCACTTTGCTACAGATAGACCTTGCTTCAGTAAAACGTGAGTGTTGTAATGTGAAAGACCTGTGAAGACCCCTCGTGAGAACTTTATCACGGGCTGGAATTCTCCTGAAAGTCGGCTGACAGTCGCCGGAGCAGTTGATGACAGTCGTGAGCGACCCAGGGCCTGAGGAGACACAGCTGATGATGATGATGATGATGATGACGATGATGATGATGATTTTGATGGTGATGTCACCCAGTGAGCAACGAGTCATCACGTCAGAATCTGCACCTAGAGGTGGTACAGTCACAGGTTACTTCATCGTTTCTCATTTCTCACTCTCTCTCTCTCTCTGTCTCTCTCTCCGGCTCTCTCTGCCAGCATGGAAGCTCATTAAATATTGAGAGAAATCTGTCCTAAAAGGATCATAAATAGCGCTCCCCTGCGCGTTGTGACACGCCGAGTGATGGACCTATTTATTGAGAATTCATCAAGCATGATCCTCTTTCCTCGCTCCTCCGTCAGCAGAGCTGCGCTCCGGGACGCGAGCTCAACATATGGTCCCATACAAGGCAGTTTAGCATTACAGCTATTTGAATATTCATGCTTTAAAATAGATAGTATTTGGATATGCTAATAAAACATGTTCTTATGCGTAAAAAATAAGATTTACATTCGTTTATTGTGTACTGTTTACAGTGGAGGCGATCCGTTTAAGATTAATTGGTTGATAGTCATTAGCGCAGTCTTGTGTTTTTGGCGTATTTATTTTTGCCTTATTTCGTTTTATTTATTTCAATGTAATTACCGTTGGTGTTAAAGTTAATAACTGAATAATACAAGTATTATTGTGAGCAATAGTTTTAATGCTGTTGCCACATTTCCTTTGTCTGACTCTTTAAACCACCCGCAGGAATCCAGGCTGAAGCCCAGCTGGCCTCGCTGGACGTTGGTGCTAAAAACCAGTAGCTCTATGTTCACTCTAAGGAAATCACACTCTGTTCATGTTCAGGTTCAAGTGACCCCTGCATTCACAAAATAGTTAAAGAAAAGTGTATAGATTAGTAAAAGTAAAAAATACATTCTGATAAAGCTTATTTTGCCCACTCATATTTCTACAACACAATGCACTTTTTTAGAAAAATGCGCAATTCAAGCAAATAATGCAATTAATCAAAAATAAACGATAAGGAGTCATGTAGTTAAGTATTTTAAACATTTATAATCACAGCTTTGGTGATTACGCAATTACTTATTTAGTTACATTCTAAAAAGTCAATATGTGATACATTGTTTTTGCATTTTTTCACCTATTTGTTTCAGTATCAAAAACGTTTTACAAAAATGGGGCAGAAATGCGAATTTTTTTTTCTTCAAATTGAAATCATAGCGAAACATCGCTTTTGCTCACAAATGCAAATGTGGTGTAAACTGAAAAATCTGCGTTTTCCACACGGTTCCTTAGAGATGAATACGACTTCTGAGATGGCAACACGTCGTGTTTTTGTTTGATGTAGTTCTCGTAGTTTCGTCATTGTTCAGCTAAACAAGCCTCGTTCAAATGCCAGATCAAGTAAATGAGTTTGGTAGTTGTCTTTAAAGAACCGCACTCTTATTTGTGGTGGATTGGACCGAACGCTGCAGGGTGGGCAGTGCAGACACTCGCAGGGTCCGTGGTGGAAAAATGTAGCGGCTTGCGATTGCTCTCCAGAGCGAAAGCGAGGTCTTCTGATAAGCACGAGCTAATTGCACCTTTGTGAGTGGCTTTTCACTGCTGCCACAATCTGTTTTGATCTCGGTGTCTTCCCTCCCTTTCTTCTTTTAAGTCTCAGTTGCCATGGTGGCGGTGTAATTGAATTTCAGAGCATGTCCTTTATTTCATCAATCACACAGACGCTGATAGGGGAGGCTTAGAGAGGACACACGGGGGGCTAGCCTGGTACAGTGAGGGCGAGAGAGAGAGAGAGAGAGAGAGAGAGAGAGAGAGAAAGCAGGGAAACCTGGTAAAGAAAAGTAGAGAAAGAGGAACAGTCAAGACCATCAAACATTATTTGTTGTTTTAACAAAAGGTATCCTGACTCCCTTAAACTTTAGACTTCAAATAATAAAATAACAGCATGTCCTCTGTAAACTCTGTAAACCATTAGGGGTCCAACACATTCCTAATTTTAAGGCAGTGTGGTCAATATGCTACACTTTCTTGTATTTATTTATTTCCCCAAGGTCCCCATAACATTTGTTGAGGTTTATATACCTAAAACAGTCATAATTTGTTTTCCCGGGAACATTTTCCAGCCTCTCTTTATCCCTTAGAATAAACAGGCTGTTTTTGTTTAGGGGCCTTTAAGACTGTAATACAGGCGTGTTCACATATACGGAAAAAAATGCTGACTAATCGATCTGAGTTCGCTTTAAAGGATGAAACAGACCAAGTGTGAAAACACTCTTAAACTCTCCGAGTTATTGGATGGGGCCAAAAAACTGCAGCAGGCTAAGTAGTCGCTTACATGTAAATTCATTGGTTCTTGTGACATCACAAAAACAGTGAATTCAAAACTTACCTGTCTCAGCTTAGTTTCCATATATCGGCTGTGGATTGGGCAGTAGAAGTATGCTTTGAAAGTTTAACAGAGTTTATATACATCAAATGTTTTTGATAACAGGGGCCCTTTAAATTTAAACCCCAAGATCTTTTTTTGGTAGTAAATGGAACACAAGAGTGGAGATCAATGGAGAGAGGGAATAAGAATCTGATAAAAGATGAAAGACGGAGGCAGCCTTTGTCCCCGTGGTGTGTGTGAGGGAGTGTGTGTGTTAATCCTATGAGTGCAGCGGTATAATTAGTGCAGAGGGAGCAGTGCCGGGACCCTCCCTCTCTCCAGAGCAATCAGAGGGCCAATCTTCAGCTAAAGCACACTTGTTTAATTGCCCTGAACACTCAGCGTATGACCACACATACATGTACTCAACCTTCCTCGTGTACTACAGTCACGCCAAAGGGCATGCCACTCTCAGAATAATGGTTTAACTACTGGGTGGGTGGGGGGGGGGTACTGGGACCCATGATGCAGGGGGGCCCACAGGGACTGCCTCAAATCCTCACAGTGTCCCTCATAGAGTTGACGTAGTTCATATAAAGATCCATTCTCTTACTAGTTCCTTCCCAACCTGCAACATGATGAAGTTGAATGCATGCATAGTGCTATGAGACATTTCTCCATGGACCACAGTGCAACACATAGCAGCATTCAACATACAACAGAAACAATACAATAAATAGACACGACAATGATGTAACAGCATTGTGTGAAGTAAAGTGGCCCCTTATAGACAGGCATGAACATACCACAGCACACAGCTCTTTCGCTGCATTTAACCCATTCACCAAGAGAAGCAGGGGGCTGCCAACAACGAGGGGAGCAGTCTGTGGGTACCTCAGTGATGGCGCTAGCAGTGTTGAGATTCAAACCCACAACCTTCTGATTATAGGGGCAGTGCCCTAACCACTAGGCCACCAGCCTTCCAGATGTAAACCTTCCAGAGTGACTAGTGTTGCACCAAAAGTATGATATTGCACAGGAGGCAGTTACAGCACTGAACAAAGTACACGGAATGACAGAAACCATACAATAAATACAGCAGTGTAACAGTAGTGTGAATAGGATGTAAATCTGAGACAAATTAACTTGAATTCATTTTATAACATTAACATTTGTATCTTAAATATGCAGTCTAACGTCACCATTTAGGTTTATTTTGGATGCTGGTGGGGGAGTGGCATGCCTTTGGTGATGCAAAATGGTTAGAACATAGCGACAGTGAGTCAACAAGCAAATTACAGCGCCCTTTGAATGCATTGTAAATTGTATTCTACTCAGAAATAAGGGGATACATGGAAAAATAATGTTCTTATTGGGGCCCATTCGTTTTTCTTTGCACTGAGGCCTATAGGAGCCCAGTTATGCCACTGGCTATAACGTATTCATGACAGTAGCCATAATGATCGTATAGCCGCATAGTTTTATTCATGTATTTTCTTCATTTATTGTCAAAACATTTCTAAATGTTTCCACACACCAGCACAGTGGAGGGTTTGTGGCATGCACAGTAAAAAGAGGCGCTCTAAATGTGTCTTTATATAAACCTGACTCTGGAACTAACACCTGTCAGAGTCGACGCACCGCTGCGTGAGAGCGCGGTGATGTAAAATGAGGATTGACACAGCCGGGATGGTTTTCCTTCCAACTAGCTGGACTCATTCCGAGCACATCCAGCATTTCATTTTCTCAGCAGTCATGGTTTTAATCTTTCAGTAATAGGGCATAATTCATGCAATAAGTTAATATTAATAAGCTTTTGACCCCTTTTGACTGTAGCCGTGAAATTTCCACCTGTTTTGAACATTTTTTTCCTTCAGTATCGGATGATAATGAAAATCATGGTCCTTGTAGGTGAGCAAGCAGGTCAACATACAGTACTGTGCAAAAGTCTTAGGCTCCTGCGAAAATAACTGTTTAGAAGAACACTGAGTGTTTTTTTTTCACACTATTATTACTACATCAAACTAAAATGAATAAATACAAATAACATTATGCAGTAAATAGTGATCGTATGATATCAGTATATCAGTAATTTATCAGTCCTTCATTGAATTAAATCAGGAGCTGCTGATCCATATAACGGCTGGAGGAACTGAGGAGAAATCTACTTTTACAAACAAATCTTGATACTTTTTTCTGCTTTCTTGTTTGTGTGCATTTATTCTAATGTTAACTTTGCTTTATCACACGCTGAGAAAAATGGCTTTAAAATTTTGCATAGGTGCTTAAGACGTTTGCACAGCACTGTATGTAAATGCATTGTGTTTAAACGTTTTTGTATTATGACAGTTTGACAAGCTTTTTTGATACCTAGAAAGCTGTCCATTTGATCTCATTCAGGCTGTCTTCCCTTTCACCCCTCATTGCTCGCTAGCAGGTCAACACAGAGCCACAGCATTTCACACATAGAGAGCTAGCAGTGTCCTAGATAATCTGAAAACAGAGTTATGGGATTTTTTTCTTATTACTTTACTTGAAAATATCCGAGTTGATTCCCATTGCGCCAGTGAATAAAGCAGCCTGCAGAAAGGGGCTGCTGTTGATGTTTAGTTTACTTCTCGCTCAGGCAGTGTGAAAGGCTGCCAGCCTCCATCGGTGCCTCTCCTGTCCTCAGCGTTCTGCAGTCTAATCAGGCTAACAGCCCTGCAGGCCACTGCACTCCGCTCCAGTCATGCTGGGGACACTCCAACACCAGCACTGCCACACGAGTGTACAACACAGAGGAGATCACACTCAAACACACTGTAATAACCTCATTTTAAAGAGACATGTCATAGAAAACCGAATCTTCACTCCCTGATATGTTCTCTCCCAAGTCCAAACTGTCTGTATAAGGAAACCACAGCAAAAACAGCCCATTTTGAATTTACGTGTAACATAATGTTATATATTGCACTTTAGCCCCTCCCATTCACAAAGAGGGAGTGTTTCAGAGTGGAGAATACATGAGGGACAATACAGGGCAGCCAATCAGAACAACGGTCTGTTACATATAACAGTCTTAAAGGCACAGTAACTAAAATAGTCTGCTGAATTTTTTAAGGGATAAAGAGAGATTAGAATACAGAACAGGTGGACCTCAAGAAAATGTAGGATATGGATCCTTTAATGTTGTAGGACATTAATGCTATGGTATTTTCTGGTATATTTTGTTAATACCCAGTAAATCATTATTATATAAGTGCAATATGCAACAACAACAACAACGACAAAACAATATTATTATTATTATTATTATTATTATTAACCCCTTAACCCTTTTCATTGTGCTATAAAATTTAGTTGAGGAAGTACCTCATTAGCTCATTTTATGCTCTAATTGAAACTGTTACTTAAATTTGTTTTTTTAAATATTCAAATGCAATTTTAATTATATGTTAGACTAAAATATTTGATATAATTATGCTAATTTACAAAAATCTAAGAATTCGATTTTCATTCCATCAGCGGAATGCCCACTAGGAGTTTGCATTTTAACCCTAAAAGCTCAGAGCGTATCAGTAAAATCTGATTTCAGTAAATATAAATGGTGTAAATCAGTCTAGAACCGGTGTTTGCTATCCTACACGCTCGCCGTTTGCTGCTCTTTCTCTCAGCGCACCGCCGCTCGGCCGCTCTCCGGACCCCCTCACTCTGCGGGTTTTCCCCACCCACTTGTGGGCGGAGTCTATCCTGAAAGTTCTCCCTGCTCAAAGATCTTGTGTTTTTTTTTTGTTTGTTTCTAAAAGCTAAAATAAAAGAAATTTGGACATTTTCTTTCTTTTTGAGCATTCGTGTGTGACACAGTTTTTAAAACCTCAGTAGTGGTTATTATTATAATTAAAATTATCGCAACTTTGATTCTATGTGACATAGAAACACCAAACAAAGCTCAGCATGACATCATGCCACTCGTGTTCTAAGGGTTAAAAGAGCTTACACAAAGTAATACAAATGTATTTACAGTTATTATTAAACATATTTAAGATTACTGTTGTAGTTATTTAGCAACAGTGTTCATACTTTTTATGTCACTTTAGTTTTAATAGCATTTTTAGTTTAGTCTTTGAATGTTCTTTGTTCCCAATAAAAAGACGATGTAAAATGAATGAAGCCCACACAGCAGCAGCTACCACAACCACCCTGGTCTTGAGGACTCTTGCTCTGCACATTTCAGTGTTTTCCCTGCTCCCAACACACCTGATCCAACTAATCAGCCCATTAACAATCTCTTACTGATCTGAAGTGGGTGTGTGAAACAGGCAAAGCATTAAAATGTGCAGCACAGGAGACCTCTAGGGTCAGGGCTGAGAAATTGCTCTACCATCTCTCCAAATGCTCCTCATCTCCTCAATCCATATCTCTCTTTGTGGGCATTATTGGCATCCTGTGATGTAAGGAAAGTAGCGCTGGAAAAGAGCAGGCAGAGCCGTATCCTCAGGCATGTAAGCGTTCATGAGGTGCTTTGCAGAAGGATAGTAGATTTCTGCGGATACTTCCAACTCTACGAGTCAGTCAGAGGTGCTTTTCGTGCTGTGTTAAGGTCATTGCAAATGCTATAGCAGTGTGCTTAGGTGTGTGCCTTCTGTGTTTGCTGCCATTTTATACATTGGTGAAAATGGATTTTATCCTCATTTTGTCGGATAAATTCATTTTCACCAGAATATAAAATGACAGCAAACACATTTGAACTGTTTCTACAGTTAGGTACATATTTGCACATAGGCCGTAATCTTCTATTAGTTGTTCACCATATTTGACTTGTGGCTTTAGTGCAAAACTAAAGAGGCAAACTTTAGACACTAAAATGTAGGGCTGGCCAGTATAATTTGAATACTTAAGTGTGTGCTTGTTATATTGGTGTCTGGTTTAAATGTTAAAATTCATGAGATTTGCCTGTTTTTAAGCCCCTAAATCTGAAGCCTAAACTACATTTAATCGGTGAAGGGGTTTGATAAGGACAATGATTGTGACTATATGGTGAAGTTTTTAAATAAATATTGATTTAATTCACGCCTCCAAGTCACCTTGCACAAAAAAAAAAAAAAATTAACTGTAAAAAAAAAAAAAAAAACTTTTGCCATCGAAGCTTAAAGAACTTAAAGCTTGAAATCACATACTAGTCTCTGGTGAGGGTGACGCTAAAACCAGGAAGAGCCTCAATTTAGTTCGTTTGTGGTGAGTTCTGGCCATGGGTGAAGCTTCTGCTGCTGCTTCCAGCGTGATCTTCCTTACGTTCAGATGGTTCCATAGCTCCAAAAACTCCTCAGGCCTCAACTGAATGAGAGGCCACAATTAGGACTTCTATAGCAACATACGGCACGGCACGCAAGCAGCAGGGCTTCAGCTTACTGTTGGATATATTTTGAACTGCAGTAATAAAAATACTTTTCAGTGTTGAACTATCTACGTTGGCTTTACACTGGTGACCAGGTCAATATGTGTTTCCATGGTGATGTGAACTGCATCCTGAGTATGTGTGCGTAGACTATCGCAGCACATCCAACAATAAAGGCAGCATTTTTTTATATAATGGCAAAAAAATGGTAGCATTCAGAAAGCTCTGATTCCACACTCCGATTTTATTTTGTTATAACCACACACTGGAGCAGATTGTAAGCAGTTAAAGGGTCTCTAAATGAATGTTAAGTAGGATGGGGTTATGGTTTGAAGGGAAAAAAAATCCTGTCTCTTTTTCTCTGTCTCACTTCGTTCCTCTCCCTCGGTGGGTAGGATTGGTTTCATCCTCTGCTCGCGATGTGAGAGGGAACGTGCTCTCTGTGGAGTCAGGCTGCTGATGGAAACGTGGTGTGACATCAACTGGAGCCTGACCCCCCTCCCCACGAACTACTCACCACCCCCCACCCCGAAACGTTCACTCTGTGGTCCGCTGCTCCATCAGATTATATTTAGAAACAGGCAATTTACTGTACCAGGGCATCCACCCTTCGTATTTGCCCATTTGCACGAGAAAAAAGCTCCATTAAGCCTTACACGCCTGGGCCTCCACACTTTAACTTTTGCATCAGCATGTTATGAGCAGACGGGCGGGTGTGCTGACCAGACTGCTGGAGGCTAGACTTTTACATGGTTATTGTACGCGTTTAGAGCGATAGACTCTCGCCATTCCATGCACAGGCCTGAGTAAGGAAAAAAAAAAAAGTCATTAGGAAAGTGAAGCAAAGGTTCCTGCTGGTAGCGATTTGACATTTGTGATAGCACTGTAATCCCTCTTGGAGAGTAATTTATTTCTTCCCAAGGTGAGCTATTGAAGAATAAATGAAGTCCCTCTCTGTGCATTTGCATCAGTTAATTTGTCCAAGGTTACAAATCTGCACAAATCTAAAAAGAATCTGCCCTTTTAAACCCTCATTGTCGTTGTCAGCTGTTAGCAGACTATTATTTCCAGTCTGCGATACTGTTTGTGATTATGTAAAAAATTAACTAATTAAATAGACATAAGTTAATAGTATCAAGTCTGCAACTTTTTTCTCATTTACGTCAATGTAAAAATATGACAAAAACGCATGTTACTTAGCAATACTTCCTTGATGTTAATAGGAATGCACTGATTATGATTATGAAGCACTCATGGTCAAAATGTGTCCTGTGCAGCGATAGCTTATTTTATATTGTATGTTTTTCTGAAAAGAAATAAAATAGCAAATAAATAGGAATTGTGTACTAAAATTACTAAAATATGTTGTACGCTGTATGTTGCTGTAGAATCCACGATTGTAGACGCCCTCCTGCAAATACAGCTTTTGTGGCTATGTACACGGTATGGTGTTGCAAGTCAGCATTATAATTTTATTTATTACCAATAGGATATTAGTTAGGACCAGAGGCGGTCTGTGTTCTCCTCCTCGTCTAGTCCCTGAACTGACTATATAAATATTTGAGATGACTCATCAACTTGTTGCACCATTATTTCAACCTCTCATCATAAATTCACCTTTAGACTTAACTAAAACAAATATTTGTTTTAGTTACAACAAATAACAACAAATAATTGTTAATATACGGTAAAAGGATAAAATATCAATACTAGGGGTGGGACTCGATTAAAAAAATTAATCTAATTAATTAGAGGCTTTGTAATTAATTAATCGCGATTAATC